>ONZH01029782.1:0-59459 GCA_900303285.1 Rhinella marina
TTCCCTTTAAGAATGCTGCTGTAAACAATTCCCCTTTAAGAAGAGCTACTGTAAAAAATTCCCTTTAAGAAGCTCTGTAAACAATTCCCTTTAAGAAGAGCTCCTGTAAACAATTCCTTTAAGAAGGTCCGTAAAACAATTCCCTTTAGAAAAGCTGCTGTAAAATTCCCTTTAAGAAGTGCCTGTTTCCCTTTAAGAAGAGCTACTGTAAACAATTCCCTTAAGAAGTGCTCTGTAAACAATTCCCTTAAGAAGAGCTACTGTAAACAAATTTTTTCCTGATAAACAATTCCCTTTAAGAAGTGCTGCTGTAAACAATTCCCTTTAAGAAGTGCTCTGTAAACTGAAGTGCTGTAAACAATTCCTTTAAGAAAAGCTGCTGTAAACAATTCCCTTTAAGAAGCTCCTGTAAACCTGTAAACAATTCTCTTTAAGAAGTGCTCCTGTAAACAATTCCCTTTAAGAAGAGCTCCTGTAAACAATTCCCTTTAAGAAGAGCTCCTGTAAACAATTCCCTTTAAGAAGTCTGCTGTAAAACAATTCCCTTTAAAGTAAAACAATTCCCTTTAAGAATTGAAAATTCCCTTTAAAAGTGCTACTGTGAACAATTCCCTTTAAGAAAAGCTCCTGTAAACAATTCCCTTTAAGAAGTGCTCCTGTAAACAATTCCCTTTAAGAAGTGCTCCTGTAAGCAATTCCCTTTAAGAAAAGCTAAACATTCCCTTTAAGAAGTGCTCTGTAAACAATTCCCTTTAAGAAAAGCTGCTGTAAACAATTAGCTTTAAGAAGAGCTCCTGTAAACAATTCCCTTTAAGAAAAGCTCCTGTAAACAATTCCCTTTAATAAAAGCTGCTGTAAACAATTCCCTTTAAGAAGAGCTCCTGTAAACAATTCCCTTTAAGAAGTGCTGCTGTAAACAATTCCCTTTAAGAAGTGCTGCTGTAAACAATTAGCTTTAAGAAGAGCTCCTGTAAACAATTCCCTTTAAGAAAAGCTGCTGTAAACAATTCCCTTTAAGAAAGCTGCTCCTGTAAACAATTCTCTTTAAGAAAAGCTGCTGTAAACAATTCCCTTTAAGAAAAGCTGCTGTAAACAATTCTCTTTAAGAAGTGCTGCTGTAAACAATTCCCTGTAAGAAGAGCTACTGTAAACAATTCCCTTTAAGAAGAGCTCCTGTAAACAATTCCCTTTAAGAAGTGCTCCTGTAAAGAATTCCCTTTAAGAAGAGCTCCTGTAAACAACTCCCTTTAAGAAGAGCTCCTGTAAACAATTCCCTTTAAGAAGAGCTACTGTAAACAATTCCCTTTAAGAAGAGCTACTGTAAACAATTCCCTTTAAGAAGAGCTCCTGTAAACAATTCCCTTTAAGAAGTGCTCCTGTAAACAATTCCCTTTAAGAAGCGTGCTGTAAACAATTCCCTTTAAGAAGTGCTACTGTAAACAATTCCCTTTAAGAAGAGCTACTGTAAAGAATTCCCTTTAAGAAGAGCTCCTGTAAACAACTCCCTTTAAGATAAGCTACTGTAAACAATTCCCCGTAAGAAGAGCTACTGTAAACAATTCCCTTTAGGAAAAGCTGCTCTGTAAAAATTCCCTTAAGAAAAGCTACTGTAAACCATTCCCTTTAAGAAGTGCTGCAAACAATTCCCTTTAAGCTGCTGTAAACAATTCCCTGCTAAGTACTGTAAACAATTCCCTTTAGAAGTGCTGCTGCAAACAATTCCCTTTAAGAGTGCTGCTGCTAAACAATTCCCTTTTAAGAAAGCTGCTGTAAACAATTCCCTTTAAGAAGAGCTACTTGAAGTGCTGCTAAACAATTCCCTTTAAGAAAGCTGCATGTAAACAATTCTCTTTTAAGAAGTGCTACTGTAAACAATTTCCCTTTAAGAAGAGCTATGTAAACAATTCCCTTTAAGAAGTGAATAAGAAGAGCTCCTGTAAAACAATTCCCTTAAGAAGTGCTGCTGTAAACAATTCCCTTTAAGAAAGAGCTTGTAAACTTCCTTTAAGAAGAAGTAAACAATCCCTTTAAGAAAGCTGCTAAACAATTCCCTTTAAGAAGAAACAATTCCCTTAAGAAGCTGCTCTTGAAACAATTCCCTTTAAGAAGAGCTACTGTAAACAATTCCCTTTAAGAAGAGCTACTGTAAACAATTCCCTTTAAGAAGAGCTCCTGTAAACAATTCCCTCCTGTAGAATTCCCTTTAAGCTCCTGTAAACATTTTTTTTAAAAAGTTGCCCGTAAAACAATCCCTTTAAGAAGTGCTCTTGTAAAACAATTCCCTTTAAGAGAGCTGCTGTAAACAATTCCCTTTAGAAAAGCTCCCTTTAAGAAGAGCTACTGTAAACAATTCCTCCTGTTAAAAAGTGCTCTGTAAACAATTCTAAACCCTTTTAAGAAAAGCTCTGTAAACAATTTCCCTTAAAAAGATGCTCTAAACAATTCCCTTTACATAAGTTGCTGCTGTAAACAAAAAAAATTCCTTTAAGAAGTGCTACTGTAAAACAATCCCCTTTTAAGAAAAGCTCCTTAAACAATTCCCTTAAGAAGTGCTCCTTAAACAATTTCCCTAAGATGTAAACATTTTTAAGAAGCTAAACCAATTCCCTTTTTTGAAAAACCAAAACAATTCCCTTTAAGAAGTGCTACTGTAAACAATTAAATGCTTTTTAAGAAGAGCTCCTGTAAACAATTGCCCTAAGAAAGCTCCTTGTAACAATTCCCTTTAATAAGCTGCTGTAACAATTACCTGCTTAAAACATTAAGTGCTGTAAACAATTCCCTTTGAAGAAAAGCTACTGTAAACAATTAGCTTTAAGAAGAGCTCCTGTAAAACAATTCCCTTTAAGAAATCTGCTGTAAACAATTCCTTAAGAAGTGCTAAAGAAGTGCTGCTGTAAACAATTAGCTTTAAGAAGAGCTCCTGTAAACCTGGAAAGCTAAACAATTCCCTTAAGAAAAACAATTCTTTTACTGTAAACAATTCCCTTTAAGAAGAGCTCCTGTAAACAATTCTTTAAAGAAGTGCCTCTGTAAACAATTCCCTTTAAGAAGAGCTCCTGCAATCCTATAAAACAATTCCCTTTAAGAAGTGCTCTGTAAGAATTCCCTTTAAGAAGTGCTGCTGTAAACAATTCCCTTTAAGAGTGGCTACTGTAAACAATTCCTTTAAGAAAAGCTACTGTAAACAATTTCCTTTAAGAAGAGCTACTGTAAACAATTCCCTTTAAGAAAAGCTCCTAAAAACAATTCCCTTTAAGAAGTGCTACTGTAAACAATTCCCTTTAAGAAGAGCTCCTGTAAACAATTCCCTTTAAGAAGTGCTGCTGTAAACAATTCTCTTTAACAAAAGCTGCTGTAAACAATTCCCTTTAAGAAGTGCTACTGTAAACAATTCCCTTTAGAAAAGCTACTGTAAAAATTTCCTTTAAAGAGCTACTGTAAATAATTCCCTTTTAAGAAAAGCTCCTAAAAAATTCCCTTTAAGAAGTTGCTACTGTAAACAATTCCCTTTAAGAAGAGCTCCTGTAAACAATTCCCTTTAAGAAGTGCTGCTGTAAACAATTCTCTTTAACAAAAGCTGCTGTAAACAATTCCCTTTAAGAAAAGCTACTGTAAACAATTCCCTTTAAGAAGAGCTACTGTAAACAATTCCCTTTAAGAAGAGCTACTGTAAAACAATTCCCTTTTAAGCTCTCCTCTAAACAATCCCTTTAAGAAGTGCTGCTGTAAACAATTCTCTTTAACAAAAGCTGCTGTAAACAATTCCCTTTAAGAAAAGCTACTGTAAACAATTCCCTTTAAGAAGAGCTCCTGTAAACAATTCCCTTTAAGAAGAGCTACTGTAAACAATTCTCTTTAAGAAGAGCTCCTGTAAACAATTCTCTTTAAGAAAAGCTGCTGTAAACAATTCCCTTTAAGAAGTGCTCCTGTAAGCAATTCCCTTTAAGAAGTGCTGCTGTAAACAATTCCCTTTAAGAAGTGCTGCTGTAAACAATTCCCTTTAAGAAAGCTGCTGTAAACAATTCCCTTTAAGAAAAGCTGCTGTAAACAATTCCCTTTAAGAAGAGCTCCTGTAAACAATTCTCTTTAAGAAGTGCTCCTGTAAACAATTCCCTTTAAGAAGTGCTCCTGTAAACAATTCCCTTTAAGAAGAGCTCCTGTAAACAATTCCCTTTAAGAAGTGCTGCTGTAAACAATTCCCTTTAAGAAGTGCTCCTTTAAAGAATTCCCTTTAAGAAGTGCTCCTGTGAACAATTCCCTTTAAGAAGTGCTCCTGTAAACAATTCCCTTTAAGAAGAGCTCCTGAAAACAATTCCCTTTAAGAAGTGCTGCTGTAAACAATTCCCTTTAAGAAGTGCTCCTGTAAAGAATTCCCTTTAAGAAGTGCTACTGTAAACAATTCCCTTTAAGAGGAGCTGATGTAAACAATTCCCTTTAAGAAGTGCTCCTGTAAGCAATTCCCTTTAAGAAGAGCTCCTGTAAACAATATTTTGCCAGTCTGCTACAACGTAGTATTGCTTGTTGCTGCTGATAACACCCATGTATGACCCAGATCAGCTTGTTCTTTTTGGTGACCTTGATCTTCCCTGTGATATTGGCAACGCTTGAGAATATTTTTGTGACTTTCCCCTTTAACCCCTTAAGGTAATTTCCAGGCTTCAGAACAAGACAAACTTTTCATGTATGAAGTCAAAGAATGTCGATGTATAGCCATAGCTATAGCTATAAACAGGAATACGTATTTTACGGCGTGCCTTTGTATAGAATACAGGGAGCTGTCACGTCTCATTTTGCACAAGGAACACTGTAAACATCGTGTAGCCTAAAGCCACCACTACTGGGTGAATGTGTAAACATGAGCATGGTGGACAGGGGTGCAGCTAGCCTTTCTGCTGCCTGAGACGAAAAACGGCGTCCTCCACCCCATGCCATTTTCTTAACCTAACCCTTTTGCCATAATGAAAATCGCTCATTGCCCATGGTCCTCCTCTTGCCCCTACCTGGTGCTGCCTGAGGCAATCGTCTCACCTGGCCTCATTGGTGGTGCGCCCCTGATGGTGGAACGTAAAACATGGCATGGTCCAACCAATCAGTAATTTACACCATAATTCTGAATTGCAAATGGAGTTCCCCTTTATATGTAATGTAAATTTCCCTTAGGCTGACGCATTTCACTATAAGAAGCCACTGGGTCTGTTTTTAGAGTTAGAAGTGTTTTTTTATCTTGTATTTTTCTCTATTTCTTTACTCTTCTCATTCCATTACCAGTGAATAACCAGTATCTTCTTTCATGCCTCCAGACAGAAGTTCAACAGATAGTCACCGAATACGATTTCAAGCTGAAATGTGCAGAGAATGCCATTGTCAAGCTGGAGGCCAACACAACATCTATACAGGTGAGAGGACAATCAGTCAGGATTCGTCAAAATGACCTAACAAGAGGAGACAAGCTCCAACCTACTAAAGTTTGGACGAGTAGACCACAATGACCAGAGTTTCCAAATTGACGACCCAGACCTTTGACAGAACATGGACCATCTCCTAGACAAGTGTTCCTCAACTCCAGTCCTCAGGGCCCACCTGCCGGTCATGATTTGAGAATATCCCACAGAATGAATACCTGTGGTAAGTCCTGATGCATGGAAACTAATTATATCACCTGCTCAATACTAAGGAAATCCTGAAAACATGAGCGGCAGATGGGCCCTGAGGACCGGAGTTGAGGAACCCTGTCCTAGACACAGAGTGGTGGTCCATGGTGCATGGTTGGTGTTAGGTCAGCTGTCGAAGTCCCCCTGCTGCTGCCTCCATGCTTCTGCCTTGTGTTCCAGCCTTTGTCTATGTATGGCCTCCGGCCTCTTAAAGGGCCAGTGCACGCGCTTCCAAATCCTTCCCCTATGGCTGAGGATCCCTGGGTGTTTAAGGCACTCTCTGCATGCAGAGGGTGCCTAAGCTTTAGGTTCACTGGTGACCAGCAAAGGTGTTCTGATAGTCTTGTACTATTGTGATTTTCGTGCATTTGTTCCTGTCTGTGTTCCAGCACTTTCATTTTCAGTTCTGTTCCTGTTTAAGTTAACCCTGTCCGTCTGCCTCGTCCGTGTTCCTGCCAAGTATCCAGCCTGCCTTCCTCATCCGTATTTTCACTATCACCCTGCCTGCCTGTTTATTCTGTGTCTGCCACCATCTGGGCTTCAAGTGTGCTGCCTGAATCTCAGAAACCTGCATTCAAGTCTTAGTAATTGTTCAGACTGTATTGGCGGTTTTTGATGATTTTTCTGTATTCAGAGCTTCTGTTGCTTGCGCCAGAGTCTCTCACCTGCGTGGGTTAGCTGTCAACTACACTGGGACTGTCCTAGGAGGTAACGGCCCGGTTACTTCCCTGCAATGAAGTCTAGATCCCTGTACAGGGTTAAAGGGGGAATATGAGGGGAGCAGCAGAATAGCACCCTTAGGGTTTAGACCAAAGCCAAAAAGTGGGTCCATAGTCGGTGATCCATAACAGTTGGCATGTTCTCAGTCAAATATGGTGGAGCTGATGTTGTCTGCCTGTTTTAGAGAATCTTCTTAAAGGCTTGTACACGTGATCTAAAGGTGAACTCATCATTGCTATATGGGGTCTGTCATGAGGTCATGTTAGAGAATTCTTCAGTCCCACTGTAGCCCTCATTGGTCTGGTCTATAGGGTATTTAGGAGAGGTTGGTCAGACATTAAAAAACCAAGATGTGGACTGTTCTTATTGGCAGTGCCAAAATGGAGGCGTGGGAGGTCATTTTACGTTGATGTTACGCAGTGCAGCTGATGTTGACTCCCTTATCATGGGTTCATTATAAAGCGGGTCATACACTTCTGATGACTCACTTGGCCAAAAGCTATTCTTCCCAACCCCCTATATACACGACCACTTGGATTGCCCAAGTATGCATCTGTTCGGAATCAGGAAAGAGGAATAAGATGCTGCCAGACACCCCTGAGAACAAAATCAGGGGGCCTGTCAAAATCCAACAGCCTGACCTTTGCTGTCACCAACATAGAGGGAAGTCAGGACAAGTCTATACACATTAGAAGGTTGGATAGTCCTGATAAAATTGCTTGGTTTGGCATTATACCAATGACATTAATATGTACGGCCAACTGATTGTTCAAGCTGGTAATACAGGTTCTGCAGACAGCTATCTCTCCAGACTCCTCCACAAACATTGACCAAGCATGCATGTCTTCTGAAAACCTTCAGACATCCTTGGTGATGGTTTAGCTACCCTCAGAACAAAAGGGTTGGGCATGTTAAAATCCAACAGCCTGACCCTTCTCTTTCCTGACATTCAGGAGGCCCTATAGACATTAGATGGCTGTCCTTACATTCGATATTAGTTACCATAATTCTTCACTCATGGAGACCCTTCCTCTTGGAGTTATCAGAAGATGTTGATGAATTTTGGTGGATCTTTTCTCTCTCTTTTCATGTCATCTCAGAACTCCATAACGGAAGTGAAACGAGCCACAGATCTTCAGTTTGAAGAACTTCAAGATGCCGTCAAGAAGGCTCATTCCAAAGTGTTGGAGTTCCTGGATCAACGCGAGCGAGCGGCGATCAACCAGTCCATCGGTATTAAGACCCACCTCGAGCAGCAATGCAACGAAATTAAGAAGATTAAAGCTAAAGTGGAAGGGATTGCCAAACACACAAACGAGTTCTGCTTCCTCCAGGTATGAACATAAAAGCAATGCTCGGACACATCCCCTATTAGATTTCACTCAACTTCCTAGAAATTCAGACAACTAAATTACTAAACTAAATGAGGAAATAAAATTTGGCAGAAGAAGATAGATGCGGAATCCATCCTTACACCTTAAAGGGGTTGTCCGAGTTATTTTTTTGTCATTTGTATGTTTCTAACTAATCAAATATAACAGCTTTTCCAGCACTTTGTGCTTCTAAACTTGCTGGTTTCTCAGATTTCACTCAGGGTCACATGACCTGTGATGTCAGCTTCTCTGCCTGCTCTTCTGAGATTCGTGCACAAGCAGATAAGAGTCTGTACAGGAGATATCACTGTGCTGGCCACGCCCCCCCTGCTCTGCCGGCTGCTCCTCTCTCCCTGAATTCTTTCAGATAAGACATTAACCCCTTCAGCCAGAACACACACAGGGCTCAAGGCTTAACAGCAGTAGCTGCAGACAATGAGGAGACATAGGATCTGCCCTCCTCATCCTGTAGAGACAGAGCTAACAGGCTGGAGGAGATCTGCAGAGTATTGCACAAGAAAGGTAGGAGGAAGTTCCTGTGTGCATCAGTAATGTCATGGTACAGCTGGGACTTATAGTCCTACACATACAACATGCTGCTGAGTATTCCAGCAGACATGTCACTCAGGGCAGTACTTGTATTCACTCCCTTTGCAGAGCAGGGGGAGGGGCAGAGATTGTTATTACTGCAGGGAAACAAAGGCCAGAAGAGAACCAGGGAAATGAGGAAATATAGATTTTTTTTTTTTTGCCTAAAACTTGCTTAACTTAGTTATATATTGCTGCCCATCAGATTTACAATACCATATATATTTTTTTCATAACTCGGACAACCCCATTAATGACCGCTGATATAGGTTTCTATGGCGGTCATTAATGGGCTTTGTTCCTAGTCCGCCGCCTTTTTACTGTGGGCAGGAATAAGCGATACAAAGGTCTCCCATGCAGCGGAGAGCGGGGTCTCAACTCTCACATGATAGTCAGGCTCCTGCCCTTATGGTCTGGAAAGTCAGAAGCACCGATCTGGTCGGTTTAACCCTTAGACGCAGCAGTCAATAGCGACCATGGCATCTAAGTGGTTTAGAGGAAGGGAGCTCCCTCACAAATGAAATTGTGGGGTGCCAATGGCATGGCAGTCTGGAACCTAATGAAGGCCTTCAATGAGGTTCAGCCTGCTGGTGACCGTCAGCATAGCACTGACAGAGAAGAGATCAAAAGATTGCCTGTTAAAGTCCCCTTATGGGACCAGTAAATGGTTAAAAAAAGTTAAAATAAGTTTTATTAAATAAAAAAAAAATTTAAAGTTAAAAATCAAAATAAAATCCCCTCCATATATTTGGTATTGCCCCGTCCGTAACAACCCGCAATAGACAATTATCACGTAATATATCCTGTACGGTAAATGTCGTAAAAAAGAAATAAAAAATAATTACATAAAACAATGCCAAAACTGCTGTTTTTTGCTTATTCGCCACCAGAAAAACAATCAAAAAGTGTTAAGTACCCCAAAATGATACAAATGAAAACTACAAATCAAACCCTCACACAGCTCAGTAGAATGAAAAATAAAAATGTTATGGTTCTTGGGAAGTGGCAATGTAAAAACTTTTTCTTTTACAAAAAAGGGGTTTTATTGTATAAAAGTTGTAAAACTTCAAAAAACATACGTTCTATGTTCTTTTATAACATAAAACTTCCAGAAAGAGTTAATAAAAATTAATCAGTAACAAGTTTTCCTTCAAAAACAAGCCCTCATACAGCTACATCGACAGAAAAATAAAAAAGTTATGGCTCTTGGAATGAGAAGCTCAAAAAAAAATGCTTGGCCTCTAAGCCCTAAAATAAATACAGGGGGAGGGGTTATTGGAGATTTTTCTTTTCTTTTTGAGGGAAATGGTCTATAATGTGTTTTATTCCCAACCTTTATAAACCTACAAATTATATTGTAAAGGAATTTCATTGCCACCTGGTGGTCATTGGTGGTACTGCAATTTTTTTTTCAGTAATAGCTATTTCCCCAAATTATTTGACTGGCTATACAGGGACAAATTGCTACAGCAGCTTACTGATATGGGGCTCCAGATACAGGGTGAGCCCACTGCTCGAATATCCTAGGTGGCATCGTCCAGTACCTTCAGTTTTCATCTCTCTTACCCATATTTCCTTTAATCATGAAATTCTTACAACCTTTCTAGAAATGCCACCCATTCATTTCCGCAGGAATATTGTCAATTTAAGAAGGCTGCAGGAGACGACACCCTCCCCAGTGTTTATATCGGACTTATTGACAAGTTGTCGGGGATCAGGAAGGTGGTAAAAGATTCAACCACGAAAGTTATTCATGTCCTGCAGACATCATACATGGATAACCTTCAGGAGTTTGCTAAGGAAGGTAAGTGGCGATTATGGATGGAGACAAGGGGCCATTATGATTGCATGTCATATTGAACTCTGATATCTCGTACTCTACTCACATCTAGAGCTGCAGTTACAATTCTGCTTGCTGCCCCTTGAAATCTCTCAATGCAATAACGCCCCTAAACTTTTCCCCACACACTTTGACTTGCCCTTGATTTTGGAGAGGAGTCACAAGGGGACGGTAGCGAGCCATGGTCATAATGCCTGTGTGCTAGGTGAAGGTGGTTAGATCCAAAGGCTAGAAACGTCCTTGCAGCTTTAGTCTGAGCTGTGACCTCTACCTGTGGGTACATAATTTAGGTGAGTAAATATTTAAAGTGGCGTTTAGATAAATTCACGTTACGACCTTGAAAACCAATGTGAGGACAATCAGGTAAAAAGACTCACCAACAAGAACAGGCAAGATCTCTTAAAGGGCACCATTCAGCAGGGTCAATGATAGTCAGTTAGACATAATGCCTGGTAGGGTTGATCTTGCTGATTAAAATGATACCTGTCTTGTGAAAATCGGTTTTGCCGTTCCTGAGAAAAAAGACTTTAATTCTTTATGCAATTGAGAGCTTTAGTGTATCGAGGGGCGGGGCCGAGTCACTTAGCTGGCCACACCCCTCACTTGCATATAGAATAAAAAGCCTTTTTTCTCAGGAACGCCACAACCGATTTTCCCAAGAAAGGTATCATTTTAATCAGCAGGATCAACCCCACCAGGCAGTATGTCTATTTGATTCTGCTGACAAGTTCTTTTTAAAGGGGTACTTCACTCATCAGAAGAGAATAGGAGAATAGTTCCGGCAGTAAGCATTCTGATGATGTCAGGAAGCTCTGATAATAATTTGTCATGTTTTCTTCTCTGTTCACTCCCACAGCTTGGTTTAAAATGTTAGATCCAAGAGGGGTGGAGCTAAACTGTTGACTGTTTTCAAGGGCAACCAGCTGAATTTATTTATATAAATGTATCTTTTATATATATATATATATATATATATATATATATATATATATACATATATATATATATAGAAAATTATACAAAATAACCAAAAATCTGCACAAAATATATCTGTACAATTGCTCAGCAATTTAAATTATGAAAAAATATTTGAATTAATTACAATGAATTCAATACTAAAATATTAATTACAAATTCTAAAGCAGTGACAAAAGTGGGTAGGGCATTTCAGAAGTGGCATGTCCTCCTGTGGACTGTAATTTATGGGCATGAATTACAGTCCAGATCTACACCATAGATGGCACAAGTTTGAGTTTGGCGCGCATTTGTTTTCCATGTCCGTTACGGGTTTTTTTTGCAGCCCCTATGCGGAACCATTCACTTCAATGAGTCGGAAAAAAACGGAAATGACTCAGCGTGCATTATGTTTCCGTATGTCTGCATGGCCGTTCTGCAAAAAAGATAGAACATGTCCTATTCTTGTCCGTTTTGCTGACGAGGATAGGCATTGTTACAATGAATCCGCCAAAAAAACGGATGTCATCCGTGTACAATTATAATTGCAGACAGGTATTGAGCCACCTGGTGGTTATCAGCGGTACTGCAGATAAGTTTTCCTTTGTTTCTATGGACTTGTTCACATGTGCAGTTCTCGTTATCTGCGTCCTGTATTGTGGCTCAGGAGTGCTCACAAGAGACAGATGATGCAGACAAAATTTTCCTTCGGCAATTGATTAATTTTACTGAAGGAACTTGCAGCGTAACAGAGTATCCCTGTTACAGGGGTATTCCAGCAGAGCCAACTTATTACTTGCTAAAATGCTGGGGTCCAACCGTAAAAAATTATTCTGGTCAGTGGGCTCTATTACAGACAAGTGCCCATAACTTACCCTCAAGAGCAGTCCCTTTGTAAGCTCTTGCCACGCCTAATGTCACACCTGATCACCCTTGTCTGCTAATCTTTACAATACCAGGAGCAACACAGCAGACCACAGTCTACTTTTGAACTTGAGGACCTGCAAAACTAAAACATGTGACCAAAAGGTCCTGTCTACAAAACAAAATGTTATCCAATGGCAATAACAAAAATGGCCACTAGGTGGTAGCATAGGACTGGAAACATGCAATAAGAGTCATAACTTGTTTCTCTGTGTAGAGTCTGTGTGAGAGTGATGTATAGCAAGGTACAGTTCACACCACCTGCTATGGGTCGGGAGGGTCCTGACTCCAAAGTACTCTTTTAAATGTGAAATTACCACATTTTCATGTAGCCACCACTAGGGGGAGCTCAGTACAAACAGAGGGGTTAACTTCCATTTCAGACATTGTACACATAGCTTTGGTCACAGTCTTGCAGTTCATCATGGGACACTGCTAGCTACTTAGCTTACATACTTTTGGGTTAGAGGACCTACAAAACTGGAAGATGCGACCACAAGGTCCTGTGCACCTAACAAAATACCACATAGCAGCAACACAAATGGCCACTGGGTGGCAGAATATTACTGAAAGCACTAGTAAGTTAAAAGGGTATTCCGGTTACCATAAATATAACTTATGTTTTAGACTAATTCAACATCAATCATTACCTCATATAATGTCTATTTCACATATTTACCGTTCAGTAGTTATAAAGTACTTTTCTTCCCCTGCTACCCACTGTGTTTCCTCATGAGTTACCATGGCATCAACCTGTAGTTCTGAGCCTTTGTCAGGTCAGGCATGCTCAGTGTGTTGCTATCAGTTCTCTAGCTAAATGTCAGTGTGCTGCTGATTACTGAATAGAGGGGGCGTGTCTGCACTGTGATATCAGGCAGCCAATCAGTAATCATCAACACTCATGAACAAGTAGAAACTCACAGCAGGAAAGCTAGGCATTGTGGGAATTGTAGTTTTGTGAGGGAAGATCAGGAGCCATGATTCTCTCAGTGTGTTGCAGGCTCACACAAGAGCTAGACAGTGGCACGCCCAACTGCTATGGGTCGGGAGGGTCCTGACTCCAAAGTACTCTTAAATGTGAAAATACCACATTTTCATGTAGTCACCACTAGGGGGAGCTCAGTACAAACAGATGCTAACTTCCATTTCTGACAGTATACCCATAGCTTTGGTCACAGTCTGGCAGTTCATCATGGGCACTGCTAGCTACGTAGCTCACGTACTTTCGGGCTAGAGGACCTAAAAATCTGGAAGATGTGACCACAAGGTCCTGTGCACCTAACAAAATATCACACTGCAATAACACAAATGGCCACTGGGTGGCAGAATATTACTGGAAGCACTAGTAAGTAACTACCGTAGTAGCAGTAACTTATTTCTCTGTGTAGAACCAGTGTGGGAACGATACCTAGCAACACATTGTATGAAGAGTTCCTTTAATATAAGAAAATTACATTTTTCATACTTTTTTTGTTTTTTTTTGCAGAGGACGTAGGGATAAAGACCAGGGTATCGGCGATTATGTCAAAGAATCACAAGTTGACAGCTCCCGACCCCTCCACCAGAGAAGACTTTCTGAAATGTAAGTGTTCCATCGCTGTGTTGTGTCCTCCTAACAGCCAATAGAGCTCCAGGTTTTGGATCCAAAGGATGTTTAACAATGCTGCAAATTTAATGAAACAAAAAAAAGTTCACACCCCTGAGGAACACAGACCACACCCATTTTATGTAAAAGCAGGATATGGCCTAACAATGATCCTGTAGAGGTTGGGCGGCATTTAAAATTTACTTTTGGAAGTTGGACTCTACCTCTGAATGCAGTGACTGAATCTGGAAATGTCTACTGTTTCCTTTAGGCAAGGACTTGTTATTCGGGTGTAACTTTATCCTCCCCGCTCTGTGTAGGTCACGCTCTCCTGTTATCGTGATCAGTACACAAAGTCACCGGTGATAATTTATATTTAATGTACTCACCTAGCTTTGCTGTTAGTTTTACAGCCTCATAAAGGAGAAGTGTAGCGATTTCACAAATAAACTCTCAGCAAGATTCTCAATGCCAGTAAGCAGCCCTCTCTGGCAATGCAAGTGAATGCAGATGTCAGGACTGGAAGGGGTTATCTGCATTGTACAACCATATGGCGGTAATGCTCCATATGGCTCCTGATGAGACCTTCCTTGTCCATGTCCATTGGTTTTGCTGAATGATTCCAGCAGGAAAGATTTGGTCCCAGACCTTGGACTTCATCTTTAAACCCCATGTTGCCTTTAGATCCTCTCTTCTGTGCTGATTCATGTCTTAATAAATCTTTATAGCTCTTTTTTTTGGTACAAAGCTGCAATTTCCCTCTAGCCACCACTAGAGGGAGCTTAGGTAACTCTATAGCTCCACCTAGTGGTGGCTGCAGGCAGACAGAATGGGAGTCATTTCTCAAAACTGATGTTTCACCCCTTTTCTGGCCCAGGCAGATTGATAGATTCCCCCTATATCTATGCAGCTTTGTTTCAAAAAGTAGCCCCCACTGCTCTGACATGTGAATAGGAGATTAAGATATATTATGTAAAACAGAACTTTAAGGCACTTGCAATAATAGCTGCACAACACACACACATATAGCCTTTTCTCATGGCTAGTGTAGAAAAAAAATCTAAACTGTCAACAAGCTGCTGTTGACTGATCTCTTCTGATCACGTGTTTTTCACCTGTTTACATAATAGTTATCCTGATTTGCATGGGTGGTGATTGTCTTATTTACACCTTAAAGGGGTTCTGCAGTTGTTTTAAACTGATGATCTAGCCTCTGGATAGATCATCAGCATCTGATCGGTGGGGGTCCGACACTCGGGACCTACACCGATCAGCTCCAGGAGAAGAGCAGCTTTCTCACTGTTTACCGCAGGTCCAGTGACGTCACGACTAGTATCACTGGCCTGGGCAGGGCTAAGCTCCATTCATGTAAACAGAGCTAAGCCCCGCCCATGAAACTGGTCTTGTTTGAAAGCAGACATTCCAAGCTTTCAGACAATACCAGAATGCCAGCAATAGGTTCAGTACAGGGGAAGATATCAAAGATAGAAATCGGGATGCTGTGAATGCAGCTGAAAGTGAAAGTAAAAACAGGTTTTACCCGTGATTATTTCTGATTTGATTTCTTGACTTTAGCTGTCATTTTGTATGAAAGCCTGGACTGTCAGCTTTCAAACAAGACCAGTTGCATGTTTCTAGCTGCTACCATTGAGGAGATATAACCATCTAAACAGCTCCCCCCCCTCCAGTTATCTACTTTTCACACTGCCCGAGCTGGACTCGGGCAAAACAGTTAGGTGGTTAAAGGGGCCACACCTTCATGTTACCACTGCAGCTAATCTCTGGCTTCAGCAGTCATGTGTGTGTGAATGTCATGTGATCACTGAGGGCCGTGACTGGCTGCAGTGGTCGATGAATGGTACGTGATCGCTGCAGGAGTAGCGGGGATGGCGGCTAGACTTTATAAAGGTAAGGTTTTTTTTTAATTTTAAGGGCTTCTCCAGTTTAGACACCCTATTAGGAAATTCTGTTCAGAACCTTAATCTCTTGGCCCAGAGTGGAAAGTGACTACAGAGATCCTCTCTTGCTCTGGAGGACCTGCCCTGTCCTTTAACCCATTGATTTGAATGGACATAGTGTAATATTTAATTTGTCCTCTGGGGGCACTGAAGGGAAATTAACCTGCTGCTAGGTTTCCTCAACCAATATGGTTGATCACTAGGGGATCCTGAAAATTGGTTCATTAACCTGTAAGTGAACATATTAGATACCATTTTGAAGATCAACATAAGCCATAGTTATAATAGTCGTAAAAGATCCTTCAGCAAGAACTAGCCTGCCTGTTGACTGTTTCCACTCAAAAAGAATCTTAAAAAACCCTCCATGTTTATATGTCCTGTTTTTCTTTTTTTTTTATTTTTATTGTAGACAAAACGAATGTTACCCTGGACCCGGTGACCGCTCACTGCTTCCTGAGGTTACTGCAGGACAACCGTAAAGTGAACAATGTATCTCCATGGCAACAGTCGTACCCGGAACACCCAGAAAGGTTCGAGCACTGGCGTCAGGTTCTAAGTGAAGAAAGTTTTTACATGGGTCGCCACTACTTTGAGGTCGAATTCAAAGGGGAGGTCATCTACATCGGCATGACCTACAACAGCATTGACCGCAAGGGGACGGAGAGTAACAGCACCATTACCGGTAATGATTTCTCCTGGACCCTCAAATGGAACGGTAAAGAATTTTCCGCCTGGCACAGCGACGTGGAGACCCCGCTAAAGAAGGAGAAGTTTTCAAGGATTGGAGTCTATATAAATTACCAGAGAGGCACGGTGGCATTTTATGGGGTCAAGGACACCATGACTCTTCTCCACAGGTTTGAGGGCACCTTCTCCGAACCTCTTTATGCCGCCTTTTGGCTTCCCAAAAAAGAAAGCTCAGTGACCATACTTAGTCCAGATGACATGGCCCAAAGTGTGCCAAGCATGGACACCAAGGTGTTGACAGCCACTTCCAAGGAGACCATCACGCTGACTACTTCTAAGACAGAAGTTTTGGTCAATACCACAATTCAGACCATCAAGGTGGAGACAAGTAGCAGTAAAGTCACCAATGATTCAGGCAAATCCCCTACGTCTCCTGTCGTAGAGTCCAATGGAGAAGGAGGAGAAGACCACCCTAACGCTAAAGTCACCACCGTCTAACATTGTGACTTCGTTCTTTGCTGAGTTTGTAACTTTCCAAGATTCTTCTGGTGCAAAACTTATAACTATATGGATTTGGGTTATAATTTGGCAAAGAAACCGGAAATCCAGAGACCATAGGAACATTAGATGTGCAACCGAACTGGTGAAGGAACGTGAAATGTGACAACTTTGTGAGCAAGAAATGTGTCCAGAGCAGTTGTCACTTCTCCTCCCTTTGTCTGCACACATATAATGGATTACAGAGGTCACTGCCTAGAGTTATTCTTTGTGGTGATGGTTCCTGACAGATGGGACTGTGTAGCCATAGAAAATTAGTGTTATTTTAAAATACCTAATAAATATAATTTCTGAAGAGAAGTAGCTTCAAACTCTTCAAAAAAAGACGAGCCGTGGTTTGTATTTCTATTTTAAATTATTTTAGTGTATTCTAGTTTGGAAAGTTACTGGTAGCTCCTCATACAAAATATGCATCTTCCATAGTACCACATATCACCACAAGGTGGCAATGTCTGCTATCACAAAACCCTGTGAGGTCCTGCTGCACAATCTCAATTCAAAAAGTCTGCATTTCTGATCAGAATAGTTTTGTACAAATCCCTGGTATAAAACTTATAGGACAGGAGGGAAAGGAGCAGCAGTTTTCTTCTGGTCAATTGATGGCATATTCACCACCATTATAGTTAATGGGGCAGGACGGAGCCTTACAAACCTCCGGCAATGCCGAAGTGCGCAGATGTCCAGCAGGCTGTTCCCTGCCGCAACAACCTGCTAGATCTCTGACGATAGTCCGCAGCTAGCCTTATGGTGGAAAAAATGTGGATTGTTGGGGGATCAAGCATCTAAAAAATTAAGCCTTGACAGGGTCAGAATGCTGCCCATATGGCACGCACAAGTGTTAATTGTCAGAAGAAAAAGGGGCTTGTTGTGAACGAGCCTAGAAAAACTGGGAGCAACAGCAGTACAGTACATGCTGGTAAGGAGGCAGACAGCAGCAGTGGCAAGATGGGGTACCATCAACAAGGCCAGATCTTTTCATCGGCCTCAGACGGAGGTTTGTAAAAATCCTCCCCAATCCAGGCTTGGTTCATTTTGACACTAGCGGAGGACAACTTGGTCCGTTTGGGTGTCACCACGTTCCATGCGGTGCTATAAACCCTAACCGAGATGATTCTGGTGGTTGGGCAAGAAAGAAGACAGAGTGTGCTGTGCCAGTTCGGGCCACAGTTCCAGTCTGCCTGCCCATAAATCCATGGGGTCAAGGAACAGGGTATGCGATGGAGACGGACCAGAGTATAGGTAGGCCTGAACCTGGTCGGGAGGTCTACGTTTACTGATTTGCCTCAGCCTAGTGCACCACATTTAAAAACTGCTCCAACATGTTGAGCGAACTGGCTGCTGCTTGTGGAAATAGAGAAGGTGGGTGACCCTGCAAGCAGGGGGAGCAGAAATGGGCCTCCCTGAAAGCTGCGGCAAGTCACATACACAGCATTTCCTGGTAATAAAGTAAATTGGCCTCCTTTTTGGCAGAAGGAAAACATTCCCCCATTTTACATTGATAGCGAGGGTCTAAAAGAATTGGGAATCATCAGCAACCATACAGCTGGCCATTATGACCAGTGTGCCCAAGAAGGCAGTTTTTTCCTTTCCACCTCCCCCCTTCGCTGAGATGATTGGGTATTGTGCCTAATGTTATTATCATCATCATCCTCCTGCTCCTCCTCCTGTGGCAGCTCCTCATCCTCTTCCTCCATGGGAGTTTCTCCTTGTGGATCCCCAACAGCCCAGGGTGGACAGCAAGATGTGTTAGCTGTTCATTGTCCGCTGTCATCCCCTCCTGTATAAGCGTCAGTGTCTGAGTGTCCTGTATGAGGGGGATGACATTGTTGATGCCCCGGTTGTCCCTACTGACAATTTTGTGGCCTCTTCGAAAGACTTTAGTATGTCTCTGATGAGCTGCCACTGTCTGACCCGGAGACAACATTTGCTCTTTGCTGAGGCAGTCTAGTGCGTGACAAAATCGTTCATGGCTTTCCGCTGTTCGTGCAGACACTCTAGCATCTGCAATGTTGAATTCCAGTGAATTGGAATAATGCGGATTAAGCGGTGTGGTGACAGGCCATTCTGTCCCTTCAGGTCCAGACGAGCGTTTCTCACCATGTAAGAATGACTGAAATGCATGGAAAGTCTCCAGGACAGTGCCAGCAGCAGCCAGGTTAATGATGTGAGCCATGCAGGAAGCATGTTTTATTTCCCCAGGTTCAGCACGGCTCCAATGTTGTGGTAATTGTCAATGACCACTGTGCCCAGTTGGAGTTGGCAGGGTGACAGCCAGTGGGATGTTTGCTGCTTGATGTACTGTAGCAAGTGATCAGCTGTGTGGCTACTCTCAGCCCAGGCCGATCAGCTCCAATTCCACATGGCAAAACTCGACTTTATACCTGTGATAGGAAGGCGTGGGAGTGAGAACGACGCAGGTTTCTTAATACAAGTTCAAAAAAGACCTTTCTTTACAATTAAGACGCACATTGCACACTTGTAATTCAATTATTCTCCCCCTTTCCAAAAGTATAACAATTCAGGATAGGCAGTTATATTTCTGTTTACAGTATAACTTCTGTTTAATTCCACAGGTATAAAAAATGCTGTAAAATATTTTTGCTGTAATGCAACTCGTTTAAAAAAAAAAAATAAGTGCAATTGCTCAGCAGCAGAATGGGGTGCTGTGCTGGCAATAAGCTTATGTAGAAACTTGAGGTTGTGAGGAAGAAAAAAAATAGATCTATTCATCTCAAATCGTTCTATCTATACATCAATCTATTTCTCTACCTATTTTATTTCATATTTATCTATATGTCTGTCTTTCATCTTTGTTTTCTACTTAACGATGTATAAACATCTGCTCATATCCTGTTAATCCTCACCCATTGATGAGCTTGGTGCCAAAGGGTGTGATAAGTGCCATGGTGCACCATGTTTCCACATGTGAGAAAGCGAAGTGGCTCCGTTTTATCTATTGATTGGCTGCATATAGCATCTTCTATGTGGATGTCACACGAACCTCATTTGACATGAAGATGCCACCATTGTGTTCGCATTGTAGAACAATTCCTACAAAGTTATGTAACTTAAAGTGAATTCAAAAGATTTGAGAATGAATAAGTTAATGCAGGCTAAGTGAATAAATATATTTTACTAAGTGATAAAATATACAATAACACAAAGAAATCACATACAGAATAATAAAAAGTAAACAAACATCACTAGTCTAAATGGGGTGGAGACTCGGTTGATCATGCTATAACACATGGCTGTCTACCCTGTTAGAACACATGACTGACACCCCAGGTTGTACAAGAGAAATAGGGCAATCATTCTAACATCCTAACTAGAATGGAGGGCCTGGAGGAGTCTGCTGAGTGAAGGTGGGAAGCAGAGTTTTAACCTGTTAGTCCCTCCTCCAGTGTGCATCACGCATGTCTTTGAGATCACCCATGAATGTGTTCTTATCAGCACAAAGGGGGATGGGTTCTATCTGTAACCCACTTCATTACAAGGGAGACTTCTAAACTATTACAAAGTATTGAACAGAATTAAAGGGGAGAACCAATCAGTCAATTAAAATACCCTTACAATACAGTAACCATGGGATATGGATTTACATAATGTCAGGTTCATCAGAATCATCTAAAAACTTCAAAAAGTTCACTGTAAAAAAATCCTTCCTTCAAAGTCACCATCTATAAGGTAGCAGATTACACTTCACAAGTTGCGCACGTCCGCGGTCCCCGGGTGGTGATACTTTTTATTGCCCTGCGTTTAATGTGAACGGTTCTGTCTGCTCGTTTCTGACACAAAAGTGGAATTTATGCCCAATCTCCCTGGAAAATCTTTGACATTTCGACTCTGAAATGCCAAGCGTTCCGCTGAGCTTTCCCCGATTCTTTTCTGCCGTCGAGAGGAAATTGCAGTTCATTTATTCTTGATTAGTTGGGTAATTGTGATGTGCAAACGCAGCGACTTGTGAGCCGATAGAAAGGCCGCGCGGAATGAAATTAAGCCGTTTAGCTAATAATTGGCCACAGACGGTGTTTGCCCAAACGGTTGAAATTACCGCTATTCAATAAATTTGCTACAATGTATAAATGCTACATTGAGCCTGTCGCTGAATGTGATATTACCCATGATAATAGAGACTACGCGGGAACCTTACACTGCTACACAGTGTTCACAGGGGAGTGTACACGGGTCTACTCCAATCATATAGCAGTATTATTCTTATACAAAGGAGGCAGCATTATGGTAGTTATATTCTTGTACATAGGAGGCAGTATTATAGTAGTTATATTCTTGTACATAGGAGCAGTATTATAGTAGGTATATTCTTGTACATAGGAGCAGTATTATAGTAGTTATATTCTTGTACATAGGAGCAGTATTATAGTAGTTATATTCTTGTACATAGGAGGCAGTATTATAGTAGTTATATTCTTGTACATAGGAGCAGTATTATAGTAGTTATATTCTTGTACATAGGAGCAGTATTATAGTAGTTATATTCTTGTACATAGGAGGCAGTATTATAGTAGTTATATGCTTGTACATAGGAGCAGTATTATAGTAGGTATATTCTTGTACATAGGAAGCAGTATTATAGTAGTTATATTCTTGTACATAGGAGCAGTATTATAGTAGTTACATTCTTGTACATAGGAGCAGTATTATAGTATTTATATTCTTACACATAGGAGCAGTATTATAGTAGTTATATTCTTGTACATAGGAACAGTATTATAGTAGTTATATTCTTGTACATTGGGGCAGTATTATAGTAGTTATATTCTTGTATATAGGAGCAGTATTATAGTATTTATATTCTTGTATATAGGAGGCAGTATTATAGTAGTTATATTCTTGTACATAGTAGCAGTATTATAGTAGTTATATTCCAGTATATAGGAGGCAGTATTATAGTAGTTATATTCTTGTACATAGGAGCAGTATTATAGTAGTTATATTCTTGCACATAGGAGCAGTATTATAGTAGTTATATTCTTGTATATAGGAACAGTATTATAGTAGTTATATTCTTGTATATAGGAACAGTATTATAGTAGTTATATTCTTGTACATAGGAGCAGTATTATAGTAGTTATATTCTTGTACATAGGAGCTGTATTATAGTAGTTATATTCTTGTACATAGGAGCAGTATTATAGTAGTTATATTCTTGTACATAGGAGCAGTATTATAGTAGTTATATTCCTGTACATAGGAGCAGTATTATAGTAGTGTATTCTTGTACATAGGAGCAGTATTATAGTAGTTATATTCTTGTACATTGGGGCAGTATTATAGTAGTTATATTCTTATACATAGGAGAAGTATTATAGTAGTTATATTCTTGTACATAGGAGGCAGTATTATAGTAGTTATATTCCTGTACATAGGAGCAGTATTATAGTAGTTATATTCTTGTACATAGGAGCAGTATTATAGTAGTTATATTCTTGTACATAGGAGGCAGTATTATAGTAGTTGTATTCTTATACATAGGAGCAGTAGTATAGTAGTTATATTCTTGTACATAGGAGGCAGTATTATAGTAGTTATATTCTTGTACATAGGAGCAGTATTATAGTAGTTATATTCTTGTACATAGGAGGCGGTATTATAGTAGTTATATTCTTGTACATTGGGGCGGTATTATAGTAGTTGTCCTTCCTAAGATTAATAACACTATAATGCCAATGCTCATAATAATAGCAACAATAATAGTGTGTATTGCTATATTTTCTAGCACAGGAATGGAGCCTCTCTATTACTTTATACTTGTTATCTGTACTGCTGCTGCTGCAAGAAGAAAAGTCTTGAATTTCTCCCTTGACGTCCTTTGTAGCAAGTGAATTACGGGGTGAGAAAGGGGCCTCATCCGAACCTGGAATAGAGCTCAATTTGGGACGACCTTTCACCGGCCGCTCTCTGTCTTCCATCATTTCGAGGAGTGCAGCTGTTACAGTACAAACTGCTGTTCCCAAATCTCAGCCTCCGGGATATCAGTTTAAGGGCTGATGTCACCTTTCTGCAGTCCAGGAGTGATAAATGAATTGAGTTCAGATGCGCTGGTACAAACATAGGGGCCGCGCCGTTCATTATTTGACGTCTTGTAGCTGAAGTAAGAATAATGTGACGTTGAGATCTGAGATCAGTTTCTATTGGCAAAACCCAAGGGAGGATTTCGCATTCAAGATTCAAGTATCGACTCTTCTCTCTTTCACGTAAATTGCCGGCGCCTGGATGTTCTTACCCAACTGGCAGTGGAGGAAGTCAGGTAGACACTGGGGAGAACTTCAAAAATAATGTCTTAAAGGCGACTATAGATAAATGCGTCTCCACCATCATTGATATCAAATAGACCGGGAGATTGACACTCTAAGTGATGTCACTTTTGCGGTTTGACAAGAACAATAAATTGTCCTTGGGGGGAGAGGCCAGGTTCTGTGAGGGATGTCCAAAGGTAGATGATGTGATGCACGCGGTTTTGGTGGAAACTGATCTCATGTTTCATGGTGAATGGATTCGGTAATGATCACGTGCCAATGGATTTACAGAAACAAGGGAGGATGGAGAGCTAACATGTAGGTCGATTTTGGGACACAGGTTCCATGTTGGTTGCACTGTACCGTCTTTTATGAGCCTCAGGTCCAAGCATATGAGCTGGTTCCTCATGGAAGGACCCTATGTTGATAGCAAAGATACACTGTACAAAACATCCTGTGGTCCTTAAGGTTGGAGACATATATAAACAGGACCCAATAATGGATTGTAGCTTTCCATGTGGGTCCAGGGTTGGTGTCAGAGGAACTCTATCTACATGATCTTCAGGATCCTCAGGGTAGGTTACGCTCATGGGCTGGTCCATTAGTGGACGGGTGCATTGGTTGAAGATCTCCATTATGGAAAACAGTTTATTTGTGTTAGTAATTAGGGCAAGGAGCTCCGGTAATTTTGACTCAGGGCTTGGGGAAGAAGTAATGTAGGGTGTGAATAGTTGTGATGTGTTCCCAGGGTAGCGATCTGTGACTGGAACCGAGGAGAAGACAGTAGTAGCGGTTATAGTGTCGTGCAGTAGCTACACTTCTTCCAGTATGTGATTACTGTCCCTGGATCAGGCAACAATTATGGATGCTATATATACACCCTTAACTCTGGTGCTGCCCCCCCCCCCCTCGCTATATTTGCTGCACCCTACTTCTTGTTTATGCACCCAGAAGTTTCAACCCATTTCTAACTGGGGTAACTGCACACTTTTCTGTGCTCGGGTTCTGCACGTGGCTCAGTGTGTGTGTGCTGCTCCCACCTCTCTTTCTCATATGGGGGCTACACCTGGCTGGTCATATAGGCAGCACCCCATTTGCTGGAGTCCAGATACGTTTTTGAGAGTCTGGTCTGGGGTCTGAATATAATCTACTATGGCTATGGTATATATTTAGGATGTCTGATCTGGGGTCTGATATTACGTTGGAAGGTCGGGGAGGAGGCCTGGTTTGTGACCTGAAATTAAATTAGGGACCTCGGTCTTATTGTACGATTTTTTGTATGATTTGGGGTCCAATTTTAGACTCTATATTAATTTCGGGGTTTGATTTGGTTGTAAAGTAATTTAGGGACCTGAATTTATTTAGGGGGTCTCATATTAAGTCAGAGGGTCTGGGGCTTAAATATGTTTAGGAGAACTGGTCTGGGGTCTTATTTTAGTAGTCAAAATTTAGTGGTCTAATTTGGGTTGTAAATTAATTCAAGGCTCTGGAGGGTCTGATCTGGGGTCTGAAATTAAGTTAGAAGGTCTGGAGCTTGAATATGTTTAGGAGAACTAGTTTGGGGTTTTAGGGGCTTGGGTTTGGACTCATTTTAGGTTGCTTTCATTTAAGACTCTGTTCTGGGGTTTGAGTTAATTTTGGAGTCTGCTCTGTGGCCCTATTATATATGAAATGAAAAGACATCTCCCAGGTTGACATCTTTGTAAATGTCACATATGATCCCTAGAGTCTAAGCCCGTGTCCCATGTTGGGGTTGATGAAGAGTTAGGGATCAGCTTCTATATAGATCCAGTGTTGTCCTCAGTGATGTGATATATATGATGCCCAGGTCCTTTCAGGGCATACCTCCCAACTTTTGAAAAAAGGATAGAGGGACACTATGCGCGCCGCGGCAAATTTCTTTGTACTGGGCCACGCCTATAACTCCGCCCAAAAATAGCGAAACACCTAATCCCACCCAGTCCCCTTACTGCCCCACATAGTAATTATTCCCCAATTATGTGCCCCCATTAATATTACCAGCTGTGCCCCCCAGTAATATGCCCTGTTGTGTGCCCTCAGTAATATGCCCTGTTATGTGCCCCCAGTAATATGCCCTTTTATGTGCCTCCAGTAATATGGCCTGTTATATGCCCCCAGCCATATGACTAGCTGTGCCCCCAGTAATATGCCCATATTGTGCCCCCAGTAATATGCCCATATTGTGCCCCCCTGTAATATGCCCACATTGT
The DNA here is from genome assembly GCA_900303285.1 of Rhinella marina. Classification (NCBI taxonomy): domain Eukaryota; kingdom Metazoa; phylum Chordata; class Amphibia; order Anura; family Bufonidae; genus Rhinella; species Rhinella marina. The sequence goes on from ONZH01029782.1 coordinate 25,333, forward strand.
GCCCCCCAGTAATTTTGTGCCCCACAGAAAGTTAAAAAAAATAAACACCACATACTTACCTTCTTCCTAGCAGCATCAGCAGCAGGACATCGGCTGGTCTAGTCTGGAGGTGGCGGAGCCAAGGCTGACTGCCGGCCAGAGCCGCCCCCCACCCAGCCCAGAGGTATGAAAAGCAGCAGGGGGTACGGGAAGGATGATTGATGAATCAGTGAGCCGATGCCGACTCTCTGCTTCATCACAATGCAGGCAACTGTCTCTGTGTCCTATGGATGCAGGGACAACTGCCAGAGACCGGGACATACCTCCCCTGTACTGGGACAGCGGGACAGCCACTGCAATCTGTGACTGTCCCGCTGTATCCGGGACGGTTGGGAGGTATTCTTCAGGGGAGTCCATGTACAGGATCTGAAAACCCTCCAAGGGTCAATGCAGGGTTGAAATGAAGCCTGGTATAAGACAGTTTACTAAATTTGCCCTGTCACGACTGCAGAGAACTATCATCTACTCAGGGTCTTCAGGGTAGCCAGTCCACCTCTGCATTTGCTGCGGCTAAGTTTGAGGACAACGTTCCATGTATTGCTGTGCGGGTCTACCTTTATTTTCATTTATTTTTTATGTCTGCGTGCTGGCCAACATAAGCAGTTAACAAACATGTCCACAAGGTGGCGCCATTACTCCGTTAAGAAGGCTAGAGGGATAACGTCTAGGTTTTAATGAACGCCTGAAGGCACAGAGCCTGGGACTAAACATCTCAGCACCTCACATCCCCAACATCAATTCCACATGATGTGACATCAGCCCCAAAACATTACTCTGAATTTCCATACTCCCACCTGGCATTTAGCTCCTAACACCTCCTGTCACACAGCCAAAGGCCATTAACCGGCGGCGTTCTCCACACTACTCATGGCTGCTGGAGGACGGGAAGGTGAATATATATATATATCTATAGGATTCCAGAGAAAGTCACACTTCATTCCTGCACTGGTGTGTGACACAATCAATGGAGCCACGCTGAGAGAGATGTAACATACTACTGTAAATATATACCGCACAACTGTAATCATATCTATCTATCTATCTATCTATCTATCTATCTATCTATCTATCTTATTCAACAGGAAGAATGGTGACTGCCGCTTTAGACTATAATAAAGGATAAGTAATGTAGTGACTAATAATAGGTGACCAGCAGAATAGTGAGAGTGACTAGTAAAGAGTGCAGCTCTGGAGTATAATACAGAATGTAACTCAGGATCAGTACAGGATAAGTAATGTATGTACACAGTGACTGCACCAGCAGAATAGTGAGTGCAGCTCTGGAGTATAATACAGAATGTAACTCAGGATCAGTACAGGATAACTAATGTATGTACACAGTGACTGCACCAGCAGAATAGTGAGTGCAGCTCTGGAGTATAAAACAGAATGTAACTCAGGATCAGTACAGGATAAGTAATGTAATGTATGTACACAGTGACTGCACCAGCAGAATAGTGAGTGCAGCTCTGGAGTATAATACAGAATGTAACTCAGGATCAGTACAGGGTAAGTAATGTATGTACACAGTGACTCCACAAGCAGAATAGTGAGTGCAGCTCTGGAGTATAATACAGGATGTAAATCAGGAACAGTACAGGATAAGTAATGTATATACACAGTGACTCCACCAGAAGAACAGTGAGTGCAGCTCTGGAGTATAATATAGGATGTAACTCAGGATTTGTACAGGATAAGTAATGTAATGTATGTACACAGTGACTGCACCAGCAGAATAGTGAGTGCAGCTCTGGAGTATAATACAGGATATAACTCGGGATCAGTACATCTTGTATGTACAAGAATATAACTACTATAATACTGCTCCAATGTACAAGAATATAACTACTATAATGCTGCTCCTATGTACAAGAATATAACTACTATAATACTGCTCCTATGTACAAGAATATAACTACTATAATACTGCTCCTATATACAAGAATATAACTACTATAATACTGCTCCTATGTACAAGAATATAACTACTATAAATACTGCCTCCTATGTACAAGAAATATAACTACTATATATACTGTTCCTATGTACTAAGAATATAACTATCTATAATACTGCTCCTATGTACAAGAATATAACTACTATAATACTGCTCCTATGTACAAGAATATAACTACTATAATACTGCTCCTATGTACAAGAATATAACTACTATAATACTGCTCCTATGTACAAAGAATAGTAACTACTATAATACTGCTCCTATGTACAAGAATATAACTACTAATAATACTGCTCCTATGTACAAGAATATAACTACTATAATACTGCTCCTGTGTACAAGAATATAACTACTATAATACTACTCCTATGTACAAGAATATAACTACTATAATACTGCGCCTGTGTACAAGAATATAACTACTATAATACTGCTCCTATGTACAAGAATATAACTACTATAATACTGCTCCTATGTACAAGAATATAACTACTATAGTACTGCTCTATGTACAAGATATAACTACTATATTACCGCCTCCTATGTACAAGAATATAACTACTATAATACTGCTTCTATGTACAAGATATATAACTACTATATTACTGCTCCCTATGTACAAGAATATAACTACTATAATACTGCTTCTATGTACAAGAATATAACTACTATAATACTGCTCCTATGTACAAGAATATAACTACTATAATACTGCTCCTATGTACAAGAATATAACTACTATAATACTGCTTCCTATGTACAAGAATATAACTACTATAATACTGCTCCTATGTACAGAGAACTAATATAACTACTATAATACTGCTCCTATGTACAAGAATATAACTACTATAAATATATACTATATTACCGCTCCTATGTACAAGAATATAACTACTATAATACTGCTCCTATGTACAAGAAATATAACTACTATAATACTGCTCCTATGTACAAGAATATAACTACTATAATATAACTGCTCCTATGTAACAAGAATATAACTACTATAATACTGCTCCTATGTACAAGAATATAACTACTATATAATACTGCCTCCTATGTACAAGAATATAACTACTATAATACTGCCTCCTATGTACAAGAATATAACTACCATAATACTGCTTCCTATGTACAAGAATATAACTATTATAATACTGCTCCTATGTACAAGAATATAACTACTATAATACTACCTCCTATGTACAAGAATATAACTACTATAATACTGCTCCTATGTACAAGAATATAACTACTATAGTACTGCCTCCTATGTACAAGAATATAACTACTATAATACTGCTCCTATGTATAAAAATATAACTACTATAATACTGCTTCTATGTACAAGAATATAACTACTATAATACTGCTCATATATATATATTAATATAAGTATTATAATGCTGCCCTATCTAGAATAATCTAACTACTTTATTTAATTCAGTTATTACCCATATGGAGTTTTCCCCGCTTTTTCTTACCCTTATTAAGGTTTTACTATGTTTTTTTTTCTCTTTTCAAGTTACTCCTTTTACGTATAGTTTTTCTGTTCTTTCTCAGTGGCTTTCTGTTGAGTTTTTACCGATGAGTGAGAAATTACAATACCGTACTGTACAAACCTGGTGAAATATGGAATAATTGGAAGCTGGATATGGAGGATAGCGGTAATCAGAAGCACATGCTGGGATTGTTAGTGATTAGATGCAGGCCTCTGTCTCAATCGAACTATGAAGAATCGATGGAAGATATCACCCAGATGCTTCATGTCGCTGCAGTTTATAATGTTCAATATAAGTGGTTTATCATCAGTAGAATGATCTGAGTATGCGTTTGAGTTTGACACATACTCCAAGTACTTGTCCCTAATATTTACCATGATGAGCAGCTCTATGTGGGTGGGACTGGAATGAATCTGATCAGAGATCAAAGGCACACCTACTTATTAGAAAGGTCCCAATCACAAAGCATCCTCCTGCATGGATCCCCAGCGATCATCTCTAATCTGTGAGGAACCTTGCGCCACCACAGGAAAAAGCAAGTATTACACCCTGTCCATTCACATCAATGAGTTTTCTGGGTAATGCAGGGCAGGACAAGTCCTCCAGAGCAAAAGACACTCTTTGCAACCTCTCTATACTCCGGTCAAGAGAATAGGATCCAGAACAGAGCACCCCCCTAAGTGTAATCTTTATATAGTAGGTGTTATTTGATTGTAGCCTTGGGGTCACAAGATTAATTTGCCCTGAGAACTAAAGGAATTCCCACTTGTCTGAAGGGTCTCTTGACATTAAGCCAAACAATAAGGTGTCCTCCTGCTGGGATCCTGGACAATCAGCTCTAATCTGTGAAGAACCTGGCAGTAAGTGTTCACTTTCCCTGCAGCGCCACCATAGGCGAAATGAAGTATTACACCGTTTCTATTCAGGTCTTCCAGTGCAAGAGACACTGTAACCATTCTCCACTCAGATTAGGATCCAGAATAGAGGATCCCTCTAAGTGTAATTTTTATCTGGTAGGTAGGTACTATTTGATTGTAGCCTTGGCTCAATGCATTTTTGAGGGGTCCTTTGACAATAAGACAACCACAAAGTGTCCTCCTATTGGAACCACCCCAGCGATCCTAATCTATGAGGTACCTGTATGCAAGTGTTTCATTTCCCTACAGCGGCTCCATAGGGGACACTAAGTATTGCACCATGTCCATTCATATCATGAGTTATCTCTAATAATACAGGACAGGTCCTCCAGAGCCGTTCTTCTCACTGGCCAAGAGATGAGGATCCAGAACAGAGGACCTTTCCCTCTCTATTAACTTTCCCTAATCGGATGCATGAAAATGGGGTGTCTAAAATGGATAACCCCTTTAAACAGAAGCGGTTTCATCTGTGAATGGTGGATCTATGGACCCCCAGGCAAAGGAGCCCAATTACATCTGCAACCATTTTCCTACAATATCGGAAAATATAAAGTCTAGAAGTCCAAGGTCTCGGAAGTGGTAAATTCCCTTCCTCCACCATCTGTTCCCGCTGCCAATAATCACTAGAAGGGGATACAGGGCAATTTATTTCCCCTCAAGCCGAATTAGTTCTTGCGTTTCCGACACCGATTACTTTGGAAGCCTTAGCCCGGTGCGCGGGCCCCGGCTGCTGAAATGTCAACGGCTTCCTCGCACTCACCACACCGTGCCGCCTGACAATGAACAATCGCCGCTCGCAGGGCTGGAAAAATAACATGTGTTTTCTTATGCGTCCAGGGGCCGATGGTAGGGAGCTGCGTTCATATACTTAACCTCAAGACTTCAATGGGGTCTACACCTGGAAAATTGTTTTAGTGCATGTATTCCGTCCCGCAGTAGATCATCAATTATGTTTCAGCAGAAACATCTGGACCAGGAGGCTAAGTTATGGGCTAATATTAAACACAGGAGTTTCCTTTAGCATCCCATGTTTCGATTATTTGAGAGCGGTGGGTTCATCAGCTGTATGGTCCCCGTGATCCATCTCACACACAAAACCGTTGGATTCAAACCATGGATGGGACCTGAGGTCTTCCTAGATGGTTCCACAGGAACCGTGTTTTGTTTTGTAGTGGCTGGGCCTTAAAAAGTTCATGAGTGTTTTTGTGGAGACCTTCGGATGCAGTGGAGTCCCCTAAGTATTAAAGGGGATTCCCAACTAATAGTCATTGCATATTTGTTGAGTCATCTCTTTATGACTGGGTCTGTCCTCTGGGATCACCATCAATCCTGAGAAAGTCACTCATATGACAACTCCTAACTTTCCCAGAAAGTCTTGTAAGAAGGAAGACCTCCCATGGGGGCGGTATGCTGTGGTAACCTACCCTATATCCTAGTGTCAGATGCTGTATCATTGGACTCCAACCCTTTGTCAGGACGTCCACTAGGTGCCACTAGGACCATGCTTTCGTGGGTGTCTTTTCTGTTTGTGGGGTCTGGTTTTGGATCTGTATTGATGGGAGAGTCTGGTCTGGGGGTTGTATAATGGGAGGGATTTGTATCGGGGTCTGTAATGATCTGTGGGGTCTGTTTTTTTGGTCTGGAGTCTGTATAGATGGTATAGTCTGGTCTGGGGTCTCTATATATGGGGTAGTCTGGTCTGTGGTCTGTACAGATGGAGTTGTTATGGGTTCTATATAGATAAGGTCTGGTCTGGAGTCTGTATAGATGTGAACATCTGGAGTGTGATCTATATAGCTGGTGTAGTTTTGTCTGGGCTCTGCGTAGATGAGGTTTGTTATAGATTCTATGTAGATGAGGCTCTGGTCTGGGGTCTTGTTTTGGATCTGTATTGATGGGAGAGTCTGGTGTGGGGTTTGTATAATTGGAGGGATTGGTAATGGGGTCTTTAATGATCTAAGTTTTTGGTCTGGAGTCTGAATAGATGTGAACATCTGGAGTGTGATCTATATAGCTGGGAGAGTTTTGTCTGGGCTCTACATAGATGAGGTTCTATGTAGATGGGGCTCTGGTCTGGGGTCTGGTTTGGATCTGATTAGATACTGTCTGGTCTCTATAGATGGGAGAGTTTGGTCTGGGGTCTGTAGTGATGGGGCTTGTTATGGCTTATATATAGATGGGGGTTTGATCTGGGGTCTATATAAATGGAGTTTAAATGTAGATGTGGTCTGGTTTTGGGTCTCTATAGATGAAGCATCTGGTCTAGGGTCTTAATATATAGGAGAGTCTGTATCTGTATACATGAAAAAGTCTGGTCTGTGGTCCATATAGATCGGTGTCTGGTTTTGGGTCTATATAGATGGAGGGGGGTCTGGTTTTTAGTCTGTATAGATGAGGAGGTCTAGTTTGGGACAGGTATATATGAAATATCTGGACTGGGGTATGTGTAGATAGGTTCTGGTCTGGGGTTGGTATAGATTGAGTTGCTTGGTTGGGGACTGTTTAGATGGGATATGGTCAGTATAGACTGAGTTGTTTGGTCTGGGGTCTATGTAGGTGGGGATCTGGTCTGGGGTCGGTATAGATTGAGTTGTTTGGTCTGCGGCCTGCATAGGCAGGAGTCTGGTCTGGGGTCCAGTCTTTAGTCTATATAGATGAGGGAGTCTAGTTTGGGACAGATATATGACAGATATATGTCTGGACTTGAGTCTGTTTAGATGTGATATGGTCTGGGGTTGGTATAGACTGAGTTGTTTGGTCTGGGGTCTGTGTAGGTGGGGATCTGGTTTGGGGTCGGTATAGGCAGGTGGTTGGTCTGGGGTCATCTGTATTCATTTTGCAGTGTTCTGGGGGGTCATATGTATTGTTCAGGATTCAAATACCATAGATTGGGGGTCATTCATCTTATATAAATTGGCAGGACATAAGGAAAAATAAATGTTGGCAAGTACGGCTTATATAGATTATTTATTGTGTAGTCTGAAGGACTATATGTAGAGTGTGACTGTAACTGCCCTGTAACGAGTGGCAGCAGATATACATCCTCCAGATGTGTAATGTGAGGACATGACCACTTGGTGGCAGCAGAGCTTCAGCCTGACTGATGAAAGGCTCCAGGAATCCTGATCGCCTCCAGTAATCTTTATGTGTATCTGGAGCTGGGCACATACAGCCATAGGCAGGTCTCTCATCATTTGTGAAGAATGACTCTCATCATGGACCGGGACTAATGACTCCACTAATGCATCAGCAGTGACACAGCTTCTATTTCATTACTATCAGCTTGGACTCAATCTCACACATGACAGGCGCCTTATGGTGATAATTTACGATTAATTACATTAAACATCTTCTTATTTAGTAGTGAAGGTGGATGGAAACCGGCGGCCATGTTCTGTATATTTCTGCAATAGAGCATCTAATCTGAAATATCAAAGGTGCAGCTATTGGGGGTTGTACCCTCCGGCGTCCTGCAACTGGGAATAGGTAGATATTCATCTGTGCCCTGAGAGTGCCTGCAAATAGTATTTCCTAAACACTTGTCACAGATGCCCCCATCAGCACCTAACAAAGTTGCCCCGGTCAGAACCTACCAGAGATGCCCCGTCAGTAACTGTCAGAGATGCCCCTATCACTACCATCACAAGATACACCCATCAGTACCTACCAGAGATGCCCCATCAGTACCTGCCAGAGATGCCCCATCTTTAACTGCCAAAGAAGTCCCGTCACTACCTGTCAGAGATACCCCATCCGTACCTGCAAGAGATGCCCCATTAGTACCTGTCAGAGATACCCCGTCAGTACCATCACAAGAGGCAGCCAGCAGTACTTGCCAGAGATACACCATAAGTACCATCCGGAGATGTCCCATCTATACCTGTCAGAGATATTATCATCAGTACCTGCCAGAGATGACCATATCAGTACCTACCAATCCATAAATGATCCATCAATACCTGCCAAAGATGCCCCCATCAGCACCTAACAGAGTTGCCCCGGTCAGTACCTGCAAGAGATGCCCCCATTAGTACCTACCAGAGATTCCCCCATCAGTACCTGTCAGAGATGCCTCCATTACTACCTGCTAGAGATGCCCTATCAGTACTTGTCAGAGATGCCCCTATCTGTACCTGCCAGAGATGCCCCCATGAGTACCATTCAGAGGTGCCCATCAATACCAGTAAAAGATGAAGGTGTCGATGGGGGCATCTCTGACACGTACTGATGGGGGCATCTCTGACACGTACTGATGGGGGCATCTCTGGCATGTACTGATGGGGTATTTCCAGCAAGTACTGGTGAAGGCACCTTTGGCTTTCCTTTTGTCCCCCCCCCCTTCTAGCTACATCCCTAATTATCAGTGCCTCAGATGCCCCCTTAGTTTCAAACTTGCCTCCATTTTTGCCTGACATAGATGTCTCTACAGGGCAAGACACAGAGACCCTAGACTGACTCTTTCTTCTGGCTCTGCTTGGACATTACCGGTGACCATGGGGAAGGGGGGGGGGGGGGGGGAGTACATCAGGGGACATGTTGACTTTATTACGTTACTACAGCCCAGAAGTTTACAATTCAATGACAGGAGGTCTATAAAGGGTTGTGAGCTCCCCGCCGTGCACCTGTCACACACCGCAGACAGGTGAGTGATCAGGACGGATAAGCTCCAGTGAATAATAAACTTACTGTAATGGGATTTGCTGCGGAGTCCTTCATGATGGACAGATTCTTCAGTAGCTAAAATTACCTGAAGTATCCCATCCCCCTCCTGATATCTACATGTCTTCAGCCTGGGGGTATCTGTCACACCGATGTCCCCATCCTCTCTATCTTACATTCACGTCTTCATTTCATTCTTTCCCAGCTCTACCTCCCAAAAGGGAAATCATTCATTCTCCTCCCGGTTTCCCTGACAAATATTAAAGGTGTTGTCCCAATAAAAATATTCTACATTTTTCAAACCAGCCCCTGGATCTGAATACTTTCGTAATTTCATGTATTCACTAAAATCTATCTGTATAGCGCCACCTGCTGTTTGTTCTTTCCCTTATTTTTCTGTCCACCTCACTGATGTAGTCGCACATGCTCAGTTCAATCCTTTGACTGCCACTTGTCCTATATACTGTTAGAAGCTCTGACAGTTACAGGGAGGGAGTTACAGTAAATAGGACATCCCCCTACTAAAAGTACATGCCCCTGAGGTGCCAGCCTGAATATAATTCATGAGAGCAATGAATAGGGATATCTCTGGATCCATGTGAGGTACAGGGCTGGTTCTGGCTTTCTTAGGAAGAGATTGTCATGGACTATATGATGTCTGATTTTCATTTTTGATCACGGGATAACCCCTTTAAGGTAGTCCAGTAGATGTTCCCTCTGCTATCAACTCAATTTTTCTAGGCCTGTCTTTAGGCCTGGAGATAACTGCAATATTGGCCATTTAATCCCTTGGATTCCACAGGTAATAGTGACTGCGGCGTCTAACTGGTCAAATGAAAGGGTAAGGGCTCCCTCACACATAATTCTGTCCTTGGTGGCACCAGCCATGCCTACTGTTAGAAGCTCAGACACTTACAGAAGAGCTCTCGTAGGCATAGCCCCTACACCAACCAGTCCAGCATTGAGGTGTATCTGGCCATTAACCCTTCCATTGTCAATACCTCACAGTGTAAGATCTATTAAAATTTAGAGTACTCTTCATCACTAGGACATTGTGATTTCCACCATACATAGGTGTGATGGCTATTGACACCCTGCCTGTGGCATCACCACATGCAACCTGGCATCAGAATACAGGGGATGTAACCCAACAGATATTATGGGTGAGGTATGATATCATATAAATAAGGGCGTTTTCTGGTGTATTTCTCAGGATCAGTCCCATCACCATAGCAAAATGGAGTACAGTCATTTTCAACATACACACTAGCTATTTAAACCCCTCACTATCCTAGACCACCTGTGATACTGATAAGGACCAAGACTAAACGATCAACATCTTTACCATTAACTCCCTCACTTCCTTAGATGACCTGGGATAAAACTTCTCAGCCACTCTAGACCACCAGGGATATATTCCTAACCCATGTGTCCATGCACATAAAATAGCCGTTAGCTCATTACACCAGGTATATAAACCCTACAGTATTCTAGCCCATCAGGGATACTACCATAAACCACTTCTTTCCCCTAGAATCCTGAGGTTATTGCTATTAACTCTTTCACTCCCATAGACCACCCTGGATAAAACTACTAAGCCACTGTACACCAGGAATATATTTCTAACTCATGTGTCCATATACATAAAATGCTACTGCTTAAAAAAATACACTGTGCACCAGGTATATAAACCCCACAGTACTCTAGGCCACCAGGGGTGCCATTATTATTAACTCTTTTACTCCCATAGACCTCCCAAGCCAAACCTTCTAAACCACTACAGACCACCGAGAATTTATTTATAAAATGTGTCCATATATATAAAACAGCTGTTGCACCAGAGATATAAGCCCCCACAGTGCTCGAGACCCCCAGGGATGCTGACGTTAAACACTTCCTTTATATCCCAAAGTTTACTTATTACCATTAACTCTTTCACTCACGTAGCCCACCAAGGATAAAACCTCTACGCCACGCTAGACCACCAGGGATATAGCTTTAACCCATGTGTGAATATACGTATAAAATAGCTGCTGATCCAAATAATCCACTGTGAACCAGGTATATAAGACCCCACAGTCCTCTGGACCCTTAGGGATGCTGACATTAACCACTAGAATCCCAAATTTACATTATTATCATTAAGTTAACTCTTTCACTCTCATAGACCACCTAGGTTAAAACTTCTACGCCACTCTAGACCACCAGGGATATAGCTTTAACCCATGTGTGCATTTACATATAAAATAGCTGCTGATCCAAATAATCCACTGTGCACTAGGTGTATAAGCCCCCACAGTGCTCTAGACCCTTAGGGATGCTGACATTAACCACGTCACTCCTCTAGAACACCAAGGTTATTACCATGAACTCTTTTACTTTCTTAGACCACCCAGGATAGTCCTCCTAAGCCACTCTAGACCACCAGGGATATACTATATACTTTAACTCATATGTCCATATACATAAAAAACTGTAAGTTTTACTATATAATCCACTGTGCATCAAGTATATGAACCCCACAGTACTCTAGCCCACCAGGGATTAACCACTTCACTCACCTAGACCACCAGGACTAATACCATTAACTTTTTTACTCCCTTACTTGTATTATTCACTTTTATTCTGTGGGTTAAAACTAGACCATGTGTGACACGCGTGTCGACTCGAGTTGTATGTCAGGATGGGATTGTCCTACAATTTTTTCTGGATTATATTAGTAAAATCTCACGACTAGAAAATATTTTTGTACATTTTCTTCCCCAAAAATTAGAACCTTTATCGAATCTTGACCACATCGCCTTGCAAAACAATGTGGCCGGGAATCTTATTCCATAGGGTCTATAACTATGGCACTTATAAGGGGGTGGCGGTATACTACCTGACCCCATATTGGTGGATTTACAGGGGATATGCCGCACTGTAAACTTTCTCTTGGCGGCTTTTTCCGTAGTTTTCTTTGTCCCGCGTGTGTTACTGTAGGGTCGCTCTTTTCATTAATATACAAGGGAGGTATTATGAAGTGCCTATGAAGTATATATACGCGCTATTATTTTGACCCTTCACAGGTAGCTGACAGATTTATGGAGAAAATTAAGGCGGTGTAATCTGTTTAAAAGATTTTTAGCTCTGCAGTTCAGTGAACACACACGGGAACAAAAAAAAAAATAAAAATTCAGCTTCAGGCGGCAGTAAACGGCGCCGCACGCACAAAATGGTCATTTGTGCATTTTATATTCCCAGGCTAATTGCAAGGTAAGTTTGATGTGCTTTGTGGGTTGAAATATAACTCCGGTTTATGGAAGCCATAAAGCCTTGTCATCGGAGAGGAACCTGGAGGGCCACGTGAATCACTTTGCATAATTGCCATTTTTTTTTACCGTGTAAGGTGGCGGTTTTCTTACAGGATTCTGACATGTTACTTTAAATCAGCCAGGCTCTGCGGCTGTGGGGGTCTCGCCCCCGAGGCAGGGTCGGGGAGGGCAGAATAATACAGGAGAAATTTCACTGCTTTTGCAACATGCTGGATTTATCAGTATGTTTTGATGTAGCAGGGCTGAATTTGTTGCAGTGGACTGGCCATAGACAACAGATTAAAGAAGAACTCCCGAAAAAATTTGTATTCTCTGACCTGTTAGAAAGGTGCATGATATAATCTGTAGTGAATGTCATTTTCTCATCAGAGACTGTAATTCTGAGTTATTCCCTCTCTTCTAATTGTAGCTGTGTCATGTGACCAACTCCCTGACCTACAACTGACCCAGGACAGGAAGCCAGTTACTGCTCTATTCATTCCTATGAGACTCAGAGTGAGGCTCCCATAGGAATGCATAGAGAAATAGACTTCCTGTCCACACATGAGATGCTGTGTGAGTTGGTGAGTTTGATTGCTGGTCACATGACACAGATGAGAAGCATCAGGGAGATATAACTCACAAATACAGACACTGGTAAGAAAATTACATTCACTACCAATTACATCATGTATATTTCTAGCAGGAAATGGACTGCTGAACTTATGATGTCAGTCACCTGAATTTAACCCAACAGCAGATGTTGTGAGGAAAAGGATTGGGCAGTTTGATTCCAACAGGTCCGATCCTTTGTCTGGCAGCAGCTTTCTTCCTTGTCCCCCTTCAGAATTTAAGAAGTTTCAGTCAAGCCCAGAGTGCATGTTTATGGAAGCTACACAAAGACAAACTCAGCTCTGCTACTCCTGAGTATGTACAGTCATGGCCAAAAGTTTTGAGAATGATAAAAATATTAATTTTTACAAAGTCCACTGCTTCAGTTTTTATAATGGCGATTTGCATATACTCCAGAATGTTATAAAGAGTGATCAGCTTAACAGCAATTACTTGCAAAATCAATATTTGCCTAGAAAATGAACTTTATCCCCCAAAACACATTTCAACATCATTGCAGCCCTGCCTTAAAAGGACCAGCTAACATCGTTTCAGTGATTGCTCCATTAACACAGGTGTGGGTGTTGATGAGGACAGGGCTTGAGATCAATCTGTCATGATTAAGTAAGAATGACACCACTGGACACTTTAAAAGGAGGCTGGTGCTTGGCATCATTGTTTCTCTTCTGTTAACCATGGTTATCTCTAAAGAAACACGTGCAGTCATCATTGCACTGCACAAAAATGGCCTAACAGGGAAGAGTATCGCAGCTAGAAAGATTGCACCTCAGTCAACAATCTATCACATCATCAAGAACTTCAAGGAGAGAGGTTCCATTGTTGCCAAAAAGGCTCCAGGGCGCCCAAGAAAGACCAGCAAGTGCCAGGACCGTCTCTTAAAAGTGTTTCAGCTGCAGGATCGGGCTATCAGCAGTGCAGAGCTTGCTCAGGAATGGCAGCAGGCAGGTGTGAGTGCATCTGCACGCACTGTGAGGCGGAGACTCTTGGAGCAAGGCCTGGTCTCAAGGAGGGCAGCAAAGAAGCCACTTCTCTCCAGAAAAAACATCAGGGACAGACTGATATTCTGCAAAAGGTACAGGGAGTGGACTGCTGAGGACTGGGGTAAAGTCATTTTCTCTGATGAATCCCCTTTTCGATTGTGGCCAATCATCAAGAGACGGGTGGACAAACAAAAACCTACAAATTCTGACAAAATGCAAGCATTGATTGTGCAAGAATGGACTGCTATCAGTCAGGATTTGGTCCAGAAGTTGATTGAGAGCATGCCAGGGAGAATTGCAGAGGTCCTGAAGAAGAAGGGTCAACACTGCAAATATTGACTTGCTGCATTAACTCATTCTAACTGTCAATATAAGCTTTTGTTACTCATAATATGATTGCAACTATATTTCTGTGATAAAAACATCTGACAAACACACATAAAAACCAGAGGGCAGAAGATCATGTGAAAATATAATATTTGTGTCATTCTCAAAACTTTTGGCCATGACTGTACTGTATCAATATACGGTAAATATAGTGGAATTGAACTGAAGACCACCAACAAATGGTGCTAATTACTGCGATAAATTCCACTTGCCTCCATTCCTTCATCGGAACAGCACACAAATGACATTATCTTACACAGCATCTCCGTCTTCACCCTAGGTGGCCTCGATTAACAGCAGCGCCATTCATAATTTTTGCGGCAGCCGATTTGACAGTCATCACAAGTGAACCAGAGTTTTAATGAGTCAAGTAAAAACACGTGGTGAAAAATGCAGTCATTTACCATAACCAGTTCCACATTTACAAAAGGAAGCCAGCAGATCGCAGGGTAAAATATTTCAATGGGGCGTCCCGCCCTAATAGACCTGGGTACAAATGTAACATGGGGTCAAGAATGGAATACGACCTATGGAGGAGGACTGAGATAACCAGCTCAGTTTTTTAGGCCCTATATTAAGTGCTTAAAGGGTTATTCTCATTTTAGACAATGGGGGCATATCGCTAGTATATGCCCCCATTGTCTTATAGGTGCGGGTCCCACCGCTGGGACCCGCACCTATATCGAGAACGGAGCCCCCGAAGTGAATGAGGGCGCACTGCGCATGCGCAGCCGCCCTCCATTCATTTCTATGGGGCCGCCGAAAATAGCCGAGCGCTGGCTCGGCTACTTCCGTCGGCTCCATAGAAATGAATGGGAGCCGACCGCGCATGCACGGCCCGGCTCCCATTCATTTCTATGAGCGGCGCGGGGAGCTGCGCCTGGTGGTGGCCGGACCCCCGGAAACCTGGGGTCCTCCAGGCGCAGCGCTCCCCGCTCCGTTCTGGCTATAGGTGCGGGTCCCAGCGGTGGGACCCGCACCTATAAGACAATGGGGGCATATCCTAGCGATATGCCCCCATTGTCTAAGATGAGAATACCCCTTTAAAGAGCACTTGTTGGTAAGATCTACCCTATTAAACCAGGCATACTGCCTGATATGGTAGATCCTGCTGATTAAATTGATACCTGTCTTGTGAAAATCAGTTCTGGCATTCCCAAGAAAATAAGACTTTTATTCCTTATCCTAATGAGAGCGCCAGGGCCACGAGGGGTGTGGCCTAGACCCTCAGCTTTCCAGTGCTGACCACTCCCCTCAGTTCACTGAAGCACATCTTTGGATAAAGAATAAAAGTCTTTATTCTTGGGAATGCCACAACCGATTTTCACAAGACAGATATCATTTTAATCAGCAGGATCAACTCTGCGAGGAAGCATGCCTGCCTTAATGGGGTTAATCCTGCTGACAAGTGCACTTTATATATTTTTAAGCACTTTATATGGCCTTGTGCAGGTCCGCAGTGACTCTCTCATCCAAAGGCCCAAATAATAGATGTTTAATAGGTAAAATAATCTCTAGGCTTAGGAAGTATGGTTTGTAATTGGATTGAAAACTGTCTGAAGGACCGTGACCAGAGATTTTTGGTCACTGATTCCTATTCTGAATGGTCCTCAATTATAAGTGGTGACCCCAAGGTTCAGTGCTGGGTCTTCTATTATTTAATTTATTTATTAATGATATCAAGGATGGGGGATTAATAGCACCATTACTATTTTGCACATGACACTAAGCTATGTAGTACTGTGCGGTCTGTGGAAGATGTCCATAAACTACAAGCTGACTTGGATACTCTAAGTGATTGGGCATCAACTTGGCAAATGAGGTTCAAGGAGGATAAATGTAAAGTTCTGCATCTTGGTAGTAATAACCTCTGTGCATCATATGTTCTAGGGGATGTAACACTGGGGGAGTCACTTATAGAGAAGGATTTGGGTGTCCTTGTAGATGGTAGATTAAATAACCACACAATGTCAATCAGCTGCTTCTAAGGCCACCAGGATATTGTCATGCATTACAAGAGGCATGAACTCGCAGGACAAGGATGTAATATTACCACTTCACAAAGAGTTGGTGCGGACTCATCTGGAATATGCAGTTCATTTCTAGGCACCAGTCCATAGAAAAGATGCCCTGGAGCTGGAGATAGTACAAAGGAGAGCAACTAAACTGATAAGGGACATGGAGGGTCTTAGTTATGAAGAAAAATTAAAAAAATTACATTTATTTAGTCTTCAGAAGAGATGTCTAAGGGGGGATATGATTAACCTCTACAAATATATAAATGGGCCATACAAAAAATATGGTGAAAAACTGTTCCATGTAAAATGCCCTCAAAAGACAAGGGGGCACTGCCTCAGACTGGAGAAGAAAAAGCTCAGGCTTCGGAGGTATCAAAGCTTCTTTACTGTAAGAACTGTGAATCTGTGGAATAGACTTCCTCAGGACCTGGTCACAGCAGGAACAGTGGTTGGTTTTAAGAAGGGCTTAGATGAATTCTTAAAATTAAATAACATTAATGCTTATAAAAATGTGTAGGAGCCCAGGTCTCACTCTGCTTTTCTAAAATTCACATACCTTAGTTGAACTTGATGGACTTATGTCTCTTTTGACCCGTATTAACCATGTAACTTCCAGGGGCGGATTGGCCATAGACCTTACAGGGAAATTTTCCGGTGGGCCGATGCCCAGGGGGCCACTTGGGCCCTCCTCATGGCCAGCAAGTGGAAGTTTTTTGGGATGTATTTTGTGCTGCTGGCGGCAGTATTTTGTGATGGGCTGTGGTAAGTGGCTCTGTTGGGGTGGTATTATGTGCCAGAATATGGTATTGCTGCCCCTGTCTTCCATCAATTTGGACCCAACTACAAAACGGGGCCACTTTTAGTATTTTTTCCAGGGCCACTTGAAGTTCCCAGTCCGCCCCTGGTAACTTCTTTAGTCTGGTCATCACAGTCCTCCTCCTTAGGTGTATTCCATTCTTGACCCATTGTCACGAACCAGCGGGTGTGAACCCACTGTGCCTCGTGCCCTACCTCCTCTAAGGGCATTGTCTAAGTGAACCCCTCGATCTTCACAATACCCCAGATGGTGGGGATAGACTTTCCGAGGGGAACACCAGGAGGAGGGTAGAACACGAGGCAGCTGGTCCAGGCAGACCAGGAGGTTCCTGAGCAAAGCACCAGAGGTACAGAGTAGTCAGAAGGCCGAGTCGTTACCAGGAGCAACAATGCAGGAACGAAGGATGAGGCAGAGGCGAAGTCAGACAGGCAATGGGTCAGGGCAGGCGGCACAGGTACAAGTCAGGTAATTCAGGTCGGAAACGAGAGAGTCAATGCAGGCAGGCAGCGGAATCCGGTAACACGAGCAGGAGTCAGGAACACTGGAACACAAACGGGAACAAGCACAACCTAAAGGTCCTTTTACACGGGCCGATTATCGGCCGAAAAAATCGTTCCTAGGAACGCTAGTGCCGATAATCGGCCCGTGTAAAAGTGGCCCTAATCAGCCGACGAACGAGCAAAACGCTCGTTCGTCGGCTGATTGGATCTTTTGGTTTCTACAAAAGATCCAATCTGTCGGGCGCACATCGGCCTGTGTAAACAGGCGATGTGCGCCTGACAGTATGGAGCTTCCGGGCCGCACGAGCGATACAGCGATCACTCGTGCGGCCCGGCGCTCGATTCATCGGGCCGTGTAAAGGCTCCCTGCCCGAGCGCCGATATCGCTGATCGGCGCTCGGGCAGAGAGACACATCGGCCCGTGTAAAAGGGCCTTAAGGCAAGACAAAGGACCTTGACACTGAGGCATCTGGGAAGAGGGCTGAGCCACTTATATATGACCAGGAGGGCCAGGGTTGGTCAACGAGGTCACATGATCCAACCCACATGATCCAACATGGTCACATGATCCAACATGCGCCGGCCCAGAGGGAGTGATGCAAGGAACTAACAGCAGGCATGTTTAGCAGATCACAGAGCAACAGCACTTACACAGACGGGAAGCACAGGCAGATCACCGCTGAACGCGGCGGTAAGCAGGGGAACAGTGGCGCACAGCAGCCGCTGTTACACCCATGTTTCATTTGCGATAACTTTTTGTCCCATTCAGATATTTTATAGTGTGATCCGCTGTCTTCCTCATCTAAGTGATTCTTGGAATCAGTGGTGGAGAAGAGAGGGTCTAACCCTGGCCGATCATGGCCAATTAGCAAAGTCCTGAAGTTGATGAGGACTCTCTCGTGATCACTTGACCCAGTTCACCAACCTCTTTAAAAGAAAGCAAGAAACTTGTCTCTGTGGTCGTCAATGAGTTAAAAAATGGCAAGCTAACATGACCTCAGGTGCTAGATGTGGGAGCCAGCTTCAGATTAACATTATTGGTCCTCACGCCATCCAGCATTAGAACAATTGGTTTCCTGTCCTCTGATTGCTTGACATAGGGATTCAATTATGAAGCAGTAGACAGAAGGATACAGATAAGAACGACATTGTATCGTAATTCACAATGAAGTCATGGATTTGGCCACATTACAGGAGTCTGCTTGTTGGAAGCCTTTCATGTGGCTAGTTGCGGAAAGGTCCTCAAACTCACGACAGACGAGCGGTTACAGAGACCCTACTGCCAGGCGGCTTGATGGGTGGCAATGTTCATTCCATCATACAGGGTGACTACAAAGAGTAAGAATGAC
The DNA here is from genome assembly GCA_900303285.1 of Rhinella marina. NCBI lineage: Eukaryota > Metazoa > Chordata > Amphibia > Anura > Bufonidae > Rhinella > Rhinella marina. Next base: position 44,390 of record ONZH01029782.1, read on the forward strand.
TATTATGTTCTCAAATCTCAAGTTAAGAAGCTCAGATACTGAGACCTTTCACATTGAAATGTCACAAGCTTGATGTGTAAAAGGGCTCCACATGTGTATTTTTTTGGTTTGGTTTGGTTAATGGCCTCCATTTACCCAAATGTTTGAGGTCAATTGTGGCCTAGAACCTGCTACAGCTAAAAAATTCTGATAATCTGGCATGCTCAGGGCTTCAGGGACACTGGTTTACTGCAAATTCTGGATTATCAGATGTACAGCACATATTCATGAGGTGACAATTGACTTCTTCAGTGACCACTGAGCTCTGAGGACACAAACCTGAAGTTTTCTTTATTCTGGACAACTTGCCAAAAAATCAATCACGGATGTCCCAAAAAAACTTTTGCGCCAAATTTTTTAAAGCAAAAATTATAATGAATGAATGTATAGATCAATATACTGAAGTGATCTCCTTATCTCCACAAGCTCTGGACTGTAAGATGATGAGAATTACAATCACATTGAACACTACCATGAACACAACTATTTTTTTGCCACAGGACAACGTGCTCTATTTTCACAGACTGTCTAGGAGTTTCTGGATTGTTGGCAAACCTGACACAATGATGAATGCTGAGGATAACCTGATGATGTAGAACCAATGTGCTTCACCCAATGACTACACGGGACTCCAATGTTCCTTATGGCCCACCCCCAGTATGCCTGTCCTGATGTTTCTGATGACATCAACATTCCTAATGACATCAACGTCCCTGATGATATATACGGTATATTCCAGATGGCATAGATATTCCTGATGATTTAGACATTCCAGATGGTATTGGCAACCCTGATGACATAAACCTTCCTGATTACATAGACTTTGCTGATGACATCAACATTTCTGATGACATCAACGTCCCTGATGATATATACGGTATATTCCAGATGACATAGATATTCCTGATGATTTAGACATTCCAGATGGTATTGGCAACCCTGATGACATCACATTCCTGATGACATAAACCTTCCTGATTACATAGACTTTGCTGATGACATCAACATTTCTGATGACATATATTTTCCAGATGGCATAGATATTCCTCATGATTTAGATATTTTGGATGATTTGGGCATCATTGGCAACCCTGATGACATCACATTCCTAATGATGTAGACATTCCTGATGACATAAACCTTGCTGATGACAGAGACATTGCTGATGACTTAGTCCTTCCTGATGTCATAGACATTCCTGATGACATCAACATCCCTGATGTCACAGACCTTCGAGACAGCATAGAAATTGTTTGTGTCATTCATGATGATTTGGACATTCGTGATTCTGATTGGCGTTAGTAATCCTGATGATATCACATTTCTGATGACATAGATCTTGCTGATGACTAGAAATTCCCAAAGACATAAACATTGCTGATGACATAGATATTCATAGACATTCCCTATAACAACTATTCATGATGAGGCAGACGTTCCTCGTGATGTAAACATGCTTGATGACCTGGGCATTTTTGACAGAGTTGACAATCCTGATGACATCACATTCCTGATGACATTTACATTCCTGATGACATCACATTCCTGATGACAGCAACATTCCTGATGATGTAGACATCTCTGATGACATAAACCTCCCTGATAACATAGACTTTGCTGATGACATCTACATTTCTAATTACTAGTGTTGAGCGAGTTCGTCCGAGCATGGTATTATACCATGCTCAATCATCACTACTAATTACATCAACATTTCTAATTAAATATATCTTCCAGATGACATAGATATTCCTCATGATTTAGACATTTTGGATGATTTGGGCACTCCTGGTGGCATTGGCAACCCTGATCACATCACATTCCTGATGATGTAGACATTCCTGATGACATAAACCTTCCAGATGACATAGACTTTGCTGATGACATCAGCATTTCTGATTACATATATCTTCCAGATGGCATAGATATTCCTGATGATTTAGACATTTTGGATGATTTGGGCATTTCTGATAACATAGCTATTCATCATGAGCCAGACGTTCCTCATGAAGTAAACATGCTTGAGGACTTGGGCATTCCTGGCAGAGTTGACATTCCTGATGACGTCACATTCCTGATGACATCACATTCCTGATAACCGCAACGTTCCTGATGATGTAGACATTCCTGGTAGATTCCGTTTTCCTATTGAGGTGTTCATAGTTCTGACCATTCTCCTGATCTACCATTGCTGAGAAGGACTAAGACTATCCAGTCAATTACAGAATACATCTATGTTATGTCACATGCCAGATTAGAAGGATTTGGAGACCACTGGCTGCTTGATGAGTGGAATTCAGCAGGATGTAGAGTAAAATGACGTCCCGAATGGACACGTGCCACAAAATATCGGCAGATCCCACAGATTCATCCGGAAAATGAATGTGTATGGTCCACAGACAGATTTCTCTAAAGTGAGAGCATTCTGTGGCCCAAAATTTTAAACTGCATTACAAAATGAATGGCCTGGCCTTTACTTCTCGTGATTTCTGTGACTGTCGACGACTTCTTTCCTACGAGGCACAAAATTTCTTCAAAAACCAGGCAGCCTTCAGAGGGATGGTTATGAGGAGTCTTTATATTAAAGAAAACACGATTCTGGAGTCGCTGTGATTGCGTGTGCTATTATTATGGTCCGTGCCTATCAATCACAAGATCCCGAGCGTAAACTATTTGAAAACGGCAGCAGAATTTTTTTTTTCTTTCTATCTGTCGACCGTGAATTGCATTAACACCTGCTGGAAAGTGTGAGGTTTGTAAGGAATGGAAAACGCTGGTAGTCGGAGGGCCATGACGGGGGCTCACCCTGCCTGATTTATGGGGTGAGAGACATGCCGTTGAGGTCATTTATTTGGCTGAAGTGGAGGTATGCGGGTATTTGGCTGAGGTGACCAGGACGCAGAAGAACATTTCCAGCAAACACGTAAGGAACGGGCAGGAGACTGTGATGGCTTTAACACGTCGATGGACCAAAGACGGGGTAGGAGTTGTGGTGGACATCTTGAGAGTCTTCCATTAGTTTAATGGAGTTTCCTTGAGAATTTTGCTGAGGAACCTCCCCCACCATGTGAGATGACAGCAGTCTCTTAAATAAGGGCCATTAACTAGAATTTACAGCGCAAGTTTTGGAAATGATGCTTTTTTATGGGAAAAAATATAAGCTACCAATGACCTAATGGCGGAGCACGTGAAATCATTACCTCATATAAATTTAAGTAGCGTATCAACATTTCCAGGAACAGTATGCCTCTGTATAAAAGCATCGCAGGCAGGGGTGCAAAGAAGGGGGGGGGGTCACAGGTTGTAGTCACCCCTGGGGCCTGAGGAGACTGAGGCTATATATTACATCTGAGAATTGATAGGGGGGTTGGGAGGGAATTACAAGTTTAGGGCATAGGGGCTTTAAGACAATACATCTGCTCTCATGTGAGATACTGTCAACTGAGCCTGGGTATCTAAGCTATTCATGTGTGGTACTGTACGCTGAGCTGGTCTGTCTAAAGCTCTGTGTGATACTGACTGCTAAGCTGCTGTATCTAAGCCTATCATGGTTAAAAACTGTCTACCATGGAGGTGTATCAAAACCTATCATGTGTGATAGTGTCTTTTGACATAGTGTATCTAAGGCAATCATGTGTGATACTGTCTGCTGAGCTGTGTATCTAATCTTATCATGTGTGATACTGTGTCACGGGGGAGACAAGGGAAGGTGCGCCCTGTACTGAATACCCCCCCGTTCTCTCCCTGCCTGCTTGCCTCAGTCGGCCCTAGGCGGCCGCGGACAACCACGGTGACGGTCCCTGCTCTGTATAAGTGCACAGGGAGGAACAGGGAACAATAGGAGAGACAAACGCAGACGAAAACAAACACAATATCAGAATAGTCAGGCAAGCCGGGTCTACACAGGAGATAACGTCAATACAGGGGTGAAAGCAAAGAGCGGTCGAAGTCCAAGTCCAAGGTCAGGGTCAGGGTCAAACAGCAATCAAACACTAGGTCGCACAAGCACTGATCAAAGTAGTAACGCTAATCACAGGCATCTGAGTGAGGCAGTTGCCATCTTTAAATAGCACGCCCAGGATCATGTGATGTGGCCAGCATCACATGACCTGAGGCGGAGCAAGCTGTCAAAACAATATGTAAAGTAGCCATGTGGTGTGATCAGCACACATGGCTAAACCCAAACAGAGAATTAACACATGAAGTGCTGGCTGACAAGACCGCAGCACTTCAATTCCCTATTGCTCGTCTCTAGGGGGGCGGAGAGGTCTGGTTGACGTCGTGCAGAGGGAGCGCGACGCCGACCTCGCGTGACAGTACCCCCCCCTTCACGAGGGGCCACCGGACCCCTTACAGCGGGAGCAGGCTTATCGGGATGCTGTAGATGGAACTTTCGGATGAGCGAGTCTGCATGCATCCTGGTCAACGGTACCCAGATCTGTCCTCTGGCCCGAATCCCTTCCAGTGTACGAGGTACTGAAAGGATTCCGGACCTTCCTCACATCAATGACTCTAGCAACCTCGTGCTCCACTTGTCCCTCCACCTCTACCGGAGGTGAGGGCTGTACCTCTGGACCAATAGGAGCAACATAACGCTTCAGCAAAGACATGTGAAAAACATTATGAACGCGAAGGGAGTCAGGTAAACATAATTCAAAAGATACCGGATTGATCACCTTAGTGATCCTGTATGGACCAATGAAGCGAGGCGGCAAACTTATAGGATGGTACTTTCATACGTAGATTTTTAGTTGACAACCATACCATGTCCCCCACCTTGAAATTCACACCCTTAGAACGTCTCTTATCGGCCTTAGTTTTTTGAATCCTTTGGGCTCTTTCCAGGTTCGACTGAACCTGTGCCAAACTGTGCACAGTTCCTGAGAGAGAGCATTGGCCTCTGGACCGCCGAAACAGCTGGAGAAAAGGAGCCAAAGCGCGGATGAAACCCCATGTTGCAGAAAAACGGCGATACCCCAGAAGACGAATTCACACGGTTATTAATCGGCGAACGTCGGCCAGAGACAGGAATCTGGCCCACACATGCTGGTTATCAGCAACATAACATCTGAGATATTGCTCAACGGACTGATTAAGACGTTCGGGTCTGACCATTGGTCTCTGGATGAAAGGCTGACGAAAAGGATAAGGAAATATCAATCTTCTTCAGAAGGCCCTCCAGAATTTAGACACAAACTGCACCCCCCTGTCAGAAACAATATTCTCAGGACACCGGTGAAGTTTAACTATGTGGTCCATAAATACGGAAGCCAAAACCTTTGCAGAGGGTAATTTACACAAAGGAATAAAGTGACACATCTTGCTGAATCTGTCCACCACTACAAGAATCACGGTTTTACCTCAGAGCATGGCAAATCCGTGATGAAGTCCATGGACAGATGTGACCAAGGTCTATCAGGTATGGGTAATGGACGCAACTCACCCATAGGCCGAGTCTTGGGATTCTTGGACCTGGCACAAGTATTGCACGCAGTTACAAAAGCCTGACATCTCTGGAATAGACGACCACCAATACTGCCTAGAGACCAACTCCTTGGTGGCATTGATACCAGGATGTCCACATAAAACAGAGCTATGGCACTCACCCAGCAGTCGCAACCGCAAAATGAGCTGGCACAAATAACTTGTCATTGGGAGTACCAGTGGGAGCAAGATGTTGTCCTGCACGATTTCAGAAGCGAGATCAGATGAGGTAGCGGCTACGATGATGTCAGCTGGCAGGATGGGCTGAGGAGGGACGTCAGGAGGCTGATACGCCTGGAAACTTCGGGATAAGGCATCGGCCTTAATGTTCTTGCTTCCAGGTCCTGAAGGTAACACAAAAGTCAAAACGAGTAAAGAACAAAGCCCACCTCGCCTGTCTGGGATTCAATCGCTTAGCAGATTCCAGAAACATCAAATTCTTATGATCCGTGAGGAGACCGTAATGCGGTGTACATGCCCCTTCTAAAAAATGACGCATTACCTCAAATGCCCACTTGATTGCTAGTAACTCCTAATTACCAATGTCATAGTTTCTCTCGGCAGGAGAGAACTTGCGGGAGAAGAAGGCGCATGGCTTGAGATTAGTTAAGGTGGAAGACCCCTGGGACAGTACTGCCGCCACACCATCTTCAGATGCATCCACCTCAACTACAAACGGCTTATTTTGATCAGGCTGGATCAGCACAGGAGCATCAACAAAAAACCGCTTTAGCTTTTCAAAAGCTTCAATAGCTGCAGGGGACCAGTTGACTAAATCAGCTCCTTGCGGGTCAAATCCGTAATGGGTTTGGCTATAACAGAAAAATTTTTGATAAATTTCCGATAGAAATTAGTAAAACCCAGAATCGCTGAGCGCTTCAGAGAGGAAGGTCGCACCCCAATCTACAATGGCCTGTACCTTACCCCGGGTCCATTTTGAAGGAAAAAGGGGTGAGAATGTATCCCAAAAGGCACTTCCTGACACCAAAGATACACTTCTCCCCTTTGACAAACAACTTGTTCTCACGGCAACACTCCAGCACTTGCCTGGTGTGGGATACGTGACTCTCCCAGTCTGTAGAAAAAATCAAGATGTCATCAATATAGACATTACACATTTTCCAATAAATGGTCTAAAATGTCATTGACAAAATTTTGGAACACCGCAGGAGCATTACTTAACCCGAAGGGCATTACTAGGTACTAATAATGACCCTCCGGGGTATTAAAGGCAGTTTTCCCATTCTCACCCTCACGGATTCTGATCAGGTTGTACGCCCCTTCAGATCTAGCTTAGTAAACCAACAAGCACCCTGAACCTGATCAACAATCAGGATAAGGGGCAGCGGGTACCTGTTTTTAACAGTAATTTTATGAGTTCCCTGTAATCAATACAGGGCCTCAACCTCCATCCTTTTTCCCGACAAAGAAAAATCCTGCCCCATGGGAGAAACAGAAGGCCGGATGTGACCCTTGGCCAGACTTCCTTGAGATAATCCCCTCATAGACTGACGCTCTGGAGTAGAGAGATTATAGATACGGCCCTTGGGATATCTGGACCCCTCAATAATATCGATGGCACAATCATATTGCCGGTGGAGGAGGGAGGAACTCAGTCTCGGACATGGAGAAAACGTCCGAAAAATCCTTGATGTACTCAGGTAAGAAAGAGACTCAGTAGTACCCTCCCAACTGCAATACAGATTTTGCAACACTTGTCACATTCAGCCCCCATTTTTCTAATTCACCTGTTGACAATTGATTACAGGATTGTGGTCCTGCAACCAAGGTAAACCAAGAACTAGATCAGCAGGTAAATCTTTTAAAACCCAAAAAACACATTTTTCGGATGCGAAATCCCCACCGTCAGGGTCACACTAGGAGTAAGAACTCGATCCTCCCATTATTTAGGGGAGTGGAGTCGAGGGCGATAATTTGAATACCCTCGCCTTAAAGGGACCCATCGGTAAACCCACAGACTGTACAAAATCAAAATTAATAAAATTTGCAGCAGAACCAGAGTCAACAAAAGCCTTTCCAGAACCCCTGAAATTGATCATATGCAATGGAGATGGGTACTAAAATCTTTCTCCTTACGACTGCTGGGGTTTTACCTTACCTCCCACCGGAGATCTCCTAGAGGGCGGAAGTTTTGGACCCTGCTGGAGCCAGTGGTTCACCTCACCGGCAGTAGAAGCAGGCTCCCTTTAAACGTCTTTGGTTTCTCAGGATACTCTAACTGCATGGACTCCGGGACCTTGGCAGGAGTGGACTCAGAGGAGGAACTCAGGCAGGAGACAGCTTGAGGAGTATTTGATCGTTCCCTCTGTCTTTCTCCTCACCCGTCGATCCAGCTTAATAACTAAGTCATGGTCGTCCTCTAGGGAGTCCAGGAGTAGGATAACTAACCAGAAGATCCTTGAAGTTGGTCTGACAGCCCCACCCTAAACTGGCTTCTCAAAGCTGGTCATTCCACCCAGAGGAGACACACCACTTCCTGAACTCTGGCACAGTAATCTCTACAGGGGCGGTTTCCCTGCTGAATGTTCCTGAGCTGAGTTTCTGCTACAGTGGCCCAGTCTGGTTCTTCATACAAAAGACCTAAGGCCTGGAAAAAGGCCTCCACAGACAACAGACCATGGGGAGTCAGATGGCAATGAGAAAGCCCCACTCTGCGGATCCCCTTGCAGCAAGGAAATAATTATTCTACCCGCTGCTGCTCAGAACCCGAGGAGTGTGGGCGTAAACGAAATATAATTTGCAACTTTCCTGAAAAGAACGGAAGTCTTTCGTTACCCCACAAACCGATCGGGCAACCTTAATAGGGTTCAATAATGGAGGGAGCGGCTGCGGGTACAGTTTGCAGCTGCTCCTGGTGTTGGATTCTCCTCGGCCAGATCCTGGATCATCTGAGGCATGTCACTTATATGATCCGTGAGAATTCGCAACGGCTCCATTTAGGTATGGCCTGTGATTCTGTCACGAGGGAGACAAGGGAAGGTGCGCCCTGTACTGAATACCCCCCGTTTCCTCCCTGCCTGCTTGCCCATCAGTCGGCCCTAGGCGGCCGCGGACAACCACGGTGACGGTCCCCTGCTCTGTATAAGTGCACAGGGAGGAACAGGGACAATAGGAGAGACAAACGCAGACGAAACAAACACAATATCAGAATAGTCAGCAAGCCGGGTCATACACAGGAGATAACGTCAATACCAGGGGTGAAGCAAAGGCGGTCCGAAGTCCAAGTCCAAGGTCAGGGTCAGGGTCAAACAGCAATCAAACACTAGGTCGCACAAGCACTGATCAAAGTAGTAACGCTAATCACAGGCATCTGAGTGAGGCAGTTGCATCTTTAAATAGCCCGCCCAGGATCATGTGATGTGGCCAGCCTCCACATGACCTGAGGCGGAGCAAGCTGTCAAAAAACAATATGTAAAGTAGCCATGTGGTGTGATCAGCACCACATGGCTAAACCCAAACAGAGAATTAACACATGAAGTGCTGGCTGACAAGACCAGCACTTCAATTCCCTATTGCTCGTCTCTAGGGGGGCGGAGAGGTCTGGTGACGTCGTGCAGAGGGAGCGCGACGCCGACCTCGCGTGACATACTGTCTGCTGAGCTGTGTATCTAATCTTATCATGTGTGATATTGTCTGCTGAGCTGTGTATCTAATCTTATTATGTGTGATACTGTCTACTGATCTGTGTAGCTAGGTCAACCACATGTGATACTGTCTACCATGGAGGGGTATCTAAAGCTATACTGTATATAGCTATACTTTTAACATATTGTATCTAGGGCTATCATGTGTGATACTGTCTACTATGGTAGTGTATCTAAACCTATCCTGTGTGACATTGTCTGCGGTGCAGCGTTATCTAAGCCTATTATGTGTGATACTGTCTGCTAAGCATGTGTATCTAAGCCATTCATGTGCGATCTGTCTGTTGAGATGTGTACCTTGTCCTTTCATGAGTGATACTACCCGCTGAGCTTTGTATCTAATCCTATCATGTGTGATACTGACTGCTGAGCTGTGTATCTAATCCTATCATATGTGATACTGTCTGCTGAGATGGGGTATCTAAGCTATTCATGTTTGCTGAACTATGTATCTAATCTTATCACTTATGATACTGTCTTGTGTAGCTAAGTCTACCATGTGTGATACTGTCTACCATGGTGGTGTATCTAAACCTATCCTGTGTGATACTGTCTGCTGAGCTAGTGTATCTAATCCTATCATGTGTGAAACTGTTGGCTAAGCTGTGTATTTGATCCCATTATATGTAATACTGTCTTCTGATCCATGTATCTAATCCTATCACGTGGGATACTGTCTACCACGATGATGTGTCCAAACCTTTCATGTGTGATACTATCATCTAAGATAGTAAGTATATCTAAACCTACAAAGTGTGATACCATTTGCTGAGTTAACGTATCTAAGCTTCTCATGTGTGATACTGTCTGCTGAGCTGACTCTTTGGACATTTCTTCGGTAGTGCAAATGTTTTGCCAAAGTGGCCGATCTTTATTGAACCATCCATCTCCCCCCCACCATGCCAGACGTGGCTTCGGTGCTCAGTCTTGAAGAAATGAACGGAGGAGCCGATGTACGCTGAGAAGCAGCAGGCTCCATGATGAGATGATTTACAGAGAGGCCGGCATGGCAGAATAATGTCTGGAAACCTGAGATCCTCAGAACCTGAGCCTGGCCGGTTATATGGAGACACTGAGACTATTGTATGAACCTCGGGGAAGAGAAGACGTTGAGAAGAGTGACCGAGTCAGATCATGGAAGCTGTTAAACCAGGAACCAACTTTTGTGGCCTAGGCCTGAAGGTTGGCTCCGCACTGGGACACATCTCCACATGCAGGACGGATGGAGGAATATGACTGGAAATTACAGAAAAATTACAGAACCACCCCCCTTCATCACATATTCTCATGGTATCTGTTTTAGGAAAAGTTGGGTGACAATCAACATGAACTCAACGTCAGGTGAAAGGATGGTGTGGAAATAATGGCAACCAGAGGGTCAAAATTTTTTGAAGAGGATAGATATATTAGATATTTACTCAATATTCTCTCCACTGGAGGACACTGTGCTTTAAAAAAATCTTGCACCAAACATATTACTAACATCTTGAAAGTTGCATCACTCAGCAGGAAGGCATAGTACTCTTAGTGTTTTCAGAGTCTTAAAGGCACATCACTTGATGGTTAGTCACTTCCAGGTGCAGTGCTTACCACTATTTACAGTTCATATGAACACTATACTTGTCCATGAGTCAGGGGAGATATTCTGCCCTCTGAGCCTTAAAGGGGTATTCCGGTTACCATAAATATAACTTATGTTTTAGACTAATTCATCATCAATAATTACCTCATATAATGTTTCACATATTTACCGTTTAGTAGTTATAAAGTACTTTTCTTCCCCTGCTTCCTCATGAGTTACCATGACACCAACCTATAGTTCTGAGCCTTTGTCAGGTCGAGCATGCTCAGTGTGTTGCTATCAATTCTCTAGCTAAATGTCCGTGTGCTGCTGATTGGTCAGTAGAGGGGGCGTGTCTGCACTGGAATGCCAAGCAGCCAATCAGTGAACAGCAACACTCATGAACAAGCACAAACTCACAGCAGGAAAGCTAGGGATTGTGGGAATTGTAGTTTTGTGAGGGAAGATCAGGAGCCATGAAACTCACAGTGTGTTGCAGGATCACACAGGAGCTAGACAAATGGACTGCAAGGTAAAATGAAGCTCTGGTTATGTGTATAGATATGGGTTCTGGTTGGGTCACAGCTTGCAGCCTTAATGCAGTTTTAATACCCCTTTAATTGCCTCAGCTTGTCTCCTCTCCTTGCAGCTTGTCAAACGTCCTTAAGGCATCTATCCTCTTGCTTCTCTAATATTCCCAGCTGCGGATGCAAGAGCCAAGGAGTCAATTCTTCTTCTGACTCGGTGGCACTAACCTGACTGCTCCTTCTTTCTAAAAGATCCAGCTTCAGAACTGGCTCTTCTCCCATGCTGGTTGGTTATCTTCAGCAGGTAGGTGTGTAGGTCTTTTTGAAGGACTACCTGTGGGAAGGAAGACTCTTCACATTCACTTTCTCCAGTAGCTTTCGTCGTCATGGCTGCCCAGCCACTTCAGGACAAATCTCCTCGTAGACTCTGTTGGCCATATACAGATGTTTTCTGGTCTGATCTGCAGCCAAATTGGTTAAGCCTTTCATTAGATCACCTGTCCTGCCCTGTTGTTCCTCATTCTGTATGACTCAGGCACTCCTAAGGCTAAATGGCTAAATGATGATCTTCCAGCATACCCCCATCCAAAAATGCACTTTTCTGGTGTCCTGACTGCACACCTGCTGCAGCAGGGCCTTACTTGTGCTCTCCCCCAGCAGGGCAGGAGAAAGGAGTAATAGTACCAAGGTGACATGCACAAGTGACATCTACTCTAACATACCACACATCTGATGTTTATATTGAGGTCTTCTTCTTTTTCTGAGCAGTGAAGTGCTAGCAAGTGTCAAAGCTTATCATGGCAACGGGGATCACTTTCTGGCCACCTGAGGAGGCAGCACTGGAGCAGCTGCACTGATAATCTCTACATCTTTTTATACCAGCTGTACATATATAATTATATACTGAGATACCCAGGTTATACCAGCATGCTCCATATCACTATATACAAGAAGATGTATAACTTATACCAGCTGTACATATATAATTATATACAGGAGATACCCAGGTTATACCAGCATGCTCCATATCACTATATACAAGAAGATGTATAACTTATACCAGCTATACATATATAATTATATACAGGAGATACCCAGGTTATACCAGCATGCTCCATATCACTATATACAAGAAGATGTATAACTTATACCAGCTGTACATATATAATTATATCCAGGAGATACCGCAGGTTATACCAGCATGCTCCATAATCACTATATGTATAACAAGACAGATGTATAACTTATACAGCTGTACATATATAACTTTACCGCCTGTACATATAATTATATACAGGAGATACCAGGTTATACCAGCATGCTCCATATCACTATATACAAGAAGATGTATAACTTATACAGCCTGTACATTATAATTATATACAGGAGATACCCAGGTTATACAGCATGCTCCATATCACTATATACAAGAAGAGGTATAACTTAGTACCAGCTGTACATATATAATTATATACAGGAGATACCCAGGTTATCCAGCATGCTCCATATCACTACATACACAAGAAGATGTATAACTTATACAGCTGTACATATATAATTATATACAGGAGATACCCAGGTTATACCAGCATGCTCCATATCACTATATACAAGAAGATGTATAACTTATACCAGCTGTACATATATAATTATATACAGGAGATACCCAGGTTATACCAGCATGCTCCATATCATATATAACAAGAGATGTATACTTATACGCAGCTATACATATATAATTAATATACAGGAGATACCCAGGTTATACCAGCATGCTCCATATCACTATATACAAGAAGATGTATAACTTATACCAGCTGTACATATATAATTATATACAGAGATACCCAGGTTATACCAGCATGCTCCATATCACTATATACAAGAAGATGTATAACTTATACCAGCTGTACATATATAATTATATACCGGAGATACCCAGGTTATATCAGCATGCTCTATATCACTATATACAAGAAGATGTATAACTTATACCAGCTGTACATATATAATTATATACCGGAGATACCCAGGTTATACCAGCATGGTATTTTTCTCTTTATTATTTAGTTGGCCCACTTTTTTCTCAACTAGAGATTATGATGTTAAAACACAGGAAAATGTGTCCATTCCTCTGTACAAAGACTAATAAATTTGATGGCTCCGGACGCTCTCAGCTCCTTGTCGGGGTAAAGTGTAGAAAAACTATGAATAAACATTAAAAAGGCGTCAACTGAGCGCAAAAAAGTAATTTTCTTGACGTTTTTCTGGAACAGATCCATTCAGGGCTGAATACCGAGCTTCATTACACTGCTCAGATGGATACAATATAATATTGTGAGGTTTATCAGTGATTCATCACAAATCTGGACATTTTTGAGGATACCTTAAATTTTTTTATTTGCTCAACTGTCGAAAATGTTCATAAACGCTACTCATCATAACCAAGTGTACACAGCTCAGCTTACCACTAATGGTAACCGCAATCATCTGTCCTGCTGACCACCAGACTGATGGATTCACATGACTACTGCCTTATATCCAGGATACCTCAATTGGCCTTTGTGATACAGAAATATAAAAGTAAGGTTATAGTAGTTATATTCTTGTACATAGGAGCAGTATTATAGTAGTTATATTCTTGTACATAGGAGCAGTATTATAGTATTATTATAATTCTTGTACATAGGAGCAGTATTATAGTAGTTATATTCTTGTACATAGGAGCAGTATTATAGTAGTTATATTCTTGTACATAGGAGCAGTATTATAGTAGTTATATTCTTGTACATAGGAGCAGTATTATAGTAGTTATATTCTTGTTGGAGCAGTACATAGAGCAGTATTATAGTAGTTATATTCTTGTACATAGGAGCAGTATTATAGTAGTTATATTCTTGTACATAGGAGCAGTATTATAGTAGTTATATTCTTGTACATAGGAGCAGTATTATAGTAGTTATATTCTTGTACATAGGAGCAGGAGCAGTATTATAGTAGTTATATTCTTGTACATAGGAGCAGTATTATAGTAGTTATATTCGTACATAAGGCAGTATTATAGTAGTTATATTCTTGTACATAGGAGCAGTATTATAGTAGTTATATTCTTGTAATAATAGGAGCAGTATTATAGTAGTTATATTCTTGTAGTACATAGGAGCAGTATTATAGTAGTTATATTATCTTGTACACAGGAGCAGTATTATAGTAGTTATATTGTTGTATATTAGGAGAGTATTATAGTAGTTATATTCTTGTACATAGGAGCAGTCTTATAGTAGTTATATTCTTGTACATAGGAGCAGTATTTATAGTAGTTATATTCTTGTACATAGTATATAGGAGCAGTATTATAGTAGTTATATTCTTGTACATAGGAGCAGTATTATAGTAGTTATATTTCTTGTACATAGGAGCAGGCAGTATTATAGTAGTTATATTCTTACATAGGAGCAGTATTATAGTAGTTATATTCTTGTACATAAGAGCAGTATTATAGTAGTTATATTCTTGTACATAGGAGCAGTATTATAGTAGTTATATTCTTGTATATAGGAGCAGTATTATAGTAGTTATATTCTTGAACATAGGAGCAGTATTATAGTAGTTATATTCTTGTACATAGGAGCAGTATTATAACATAGTAACATAGTAACATAGTTTGTAAGGCCGAAAAAAGACATCTGTCCATCCAGTTCGGCCTGTTTTCCTACAAGTTGATCCAGGGGAAGGCAAAAAAACCCTGTGAGGTAGAAAGCCAATTTTCCTCACTTTAGGGGGAAATTCCTTCC
>ONZH01029783.1:0-37297 GCA_900303285.1 Rhinella marina
TCTCTGTTATCAGCCATTTCAAGGAGAGGATAACTGTAGGACAGGAGAATACAATCTATTTGCTCCCTGTTTTCAGCCATTTCAGGGAGAGGATGACTGAGGACAGGAGAATACAATCTATTACTCCCTTTATCAGACATTTTAGGGGAGATGATAACTGTAGGACAGGAGAATACAATCTATTGCTCCCTGTTATCAGCCATTTCAGGGAGAGGATGATGTAGGATAGAATGCAATCTATTGCTCTCTATTATCAGCCATTTCAGGGGGAGGATGACTGTAGGACAGGAGAATACAATCTATGCTCTCTGTTATCAGCCATTTCAGGGGAGAGGATGACTGTAGACAGGAGAATACATCTATTGCTCCCTGTTATCAGCCATTTCAGGGAGAGGATGACTGGGGAGAGGATGACAGGAGAATACAATCTAATTGCTCCCTGTTATCAGCCATTTCAGAGGAGAGGATGACTGTAGGACAGGAGAATACAATCTATTGCTCCCTGTTATCAGCCATTTCAGGGGAGAGGATGACTGTAGGACAGGAGAATACAATCTATTACTCCCTGTTATCAGATATTTCAGGGGGAGAGGATGACTGTAGGACTGGAGAATACAATCTATTGTTCCCTGTATCAGACATTTCAGGGAGAGGATGACTGTAGGACAGGAGAATATAGTCTATTGCTCCCTGTTATCAGACATTTCAGGGGAGAGGATAACTGTAGGACAGTAGAATACAGTCTATTGCTCCCTGTTATCAGACATTTCAGGGGAGAGGATGGCTGTGGGACAGGATAATACAATCTATTACTCCCTGTTATCAGACATTTTAGAGGAGAGGATGACTGTAGGACAGGAGAATACAGTCTATTGCTCCCTGTTATCAGCCATTTCAGGGGACAGGACGACTGTAGTACAGGAGAATACAATCTATTGCTCCCTTTTATCAGCCATATCAGAGGAGAGGATGACTGTAGGAAAGGAGAATACAATCTATTGCTCCCTGTTATCAGACATTTCAGGGGAGAGGATGACTGTAGGACAGGAGAATACAATCTATTGCTCCCTGTTATCAGCCATTTCAGGGGAGAGGATTACTGTAGGACTGGAGAATACAGTCTATTGTTCCCTGTTATCAGACATTTCAGTGGAGAGGATGACTGTAGGGCAGAATACAATCTATTGCTCGCTGTTATCAGCCATATCAGAGGAGAGGATGACTGTAGGACAGGAGAATACAATCTATTGCTCCCTGTTATCAGCCATTTCAGGGGAGAGGATAACTGTAGGACAGGAGAATATAATCTATTGCTCCCTGTTATCAGACATTTCAGGGGAGAGGATGACTGTAGGACAGGAGAATATAGTCTATTGTTCTCTGTTATCAGCCATTTCAGGGGAGAGGATAACTGTAGGACAGGAGAATACAATCTATTGCTCCCTGTTATCAGCCATTTCAGGGGAGAGGATGACTGTAGGACAGGAGAATACAATCTATTACTCCCTGTTATCAGCCATTTCAGGGGGAGAGGATGACTGTAGGACTGGAGAATACAATCTATTGCTCCCTGTTATCAGACATTTCAGGGGAGAGGATGACTGTAGGACAGGAGAATATAGGCTATTGCTCCCTGTTATCAGACATTTCAGGGGAGAGGATAACTGTAGGACAGGAGAATACAGTCTATTGCTCCCTGTTATCAGACATTTCAGGGGAGAGGATGACTGTAGGACAGGAGAATACAATCTATTACTCCCTGTTATCAGACATTTCAGGGGAGATGATGACTGTAGGACAGGAGAATACAATCTATTGCTCTCTGTTATCAGCCATATCTGGGGAGAAGATGACTGTAGGACAGGAGAATACAATCTATTGCTCCCTGTTATCAGCCATTTCAGGGGAGAGGATAAATGTAGGACAGGAGAATACAATCTATTGCTCCCTGTTATCAGCCATTTCAGGGGAGAGGATGACTGTTGGACAGGAGAATACAATCTATTGCTCCCTGTTATCAGCCATTTCAGGGGAGAGGGTGACTGTAGGACAGGAGAATACAATCTATTGCTTCCTGCTATCAGCCATTTCAGGGGAAAGGATGACTGTAGGACTGGAGAATACAATCTATTGCTCCCTGTTATCAGCCATTTCAGGGGAGAGGACGACTGTAGGACAGGAGAATACAGTCTATTACTCCCTGTTATCAGACATTTCAGAGGAGAGGATGACTGTAGGACAGGAGAATACAATCTATTGCTCCCTTTTTTCAGCCATTTCAGGGGAGAGGATGACTGTAGGACTGGAGAATACAGTCTATTGCTCCCTGTTATCAGCCATTTCAGGGGAGAGGATGACTGTAGGACAGGAGAATACAATCTATTGCTCTCTGTTATCAGCCATTTCAGGGGAGAGGATGACTGTAGGACAGGAGAATACAATCTATTACTCCCTGTTTTCAGCCATTTCAGGGGGAGAGGATGACTGTAGGACAGGAGAAAACAATCTGTTACTCCCTGTTATCAGACATTTCAGGGGAGATGATGACTGTAGGACAGGAGAATACAATCTGTTGCTCTCTGTTATCAGCCATTTCAGGGGAGAGGATGACTGTAGGATAAAATGCAATCTATTGCTCTCTGTTATCAGCCATTTCAGGGGAGAGGAAGACTGTAGGACAGGAGAATACAATCTATTGCTCCCTGTTATCAGCCATTTCAGGGGAGAGGATGACTGTAGGACAGGAGAATACAATCTATTGCTTCCTGTTATCAGACATTTCAGGGGGAGAGGATGACTGTAGGACAGGAGAATACAATCTATTGCTCCCTGTTATCAGCCATTTCAGGCGGTGAGGTGCTAGCTGTCAGTGAATGTACACTGCAGACCGGATGCTGTTTGTCTTGTGGACTCCATTGTGCATTGTCCCTCTGCACACATCATTGTCATTTCACACCTGATCTGTTGCCCAACAGGATCCATCATTCCTCTGACATCACAATCGTAGGATTATTGCCAGCTGTCAATGCCAACAAGCCCCGGGTGGAAGACGCAGCAGGAAAGTCAATGTTCTTATAGTAATGAGATCTCTACGTAACTTCCTTCATTACAAGAATTGTGTGAATAACCTAAAGTGAACTGTGAGAACCTGCAAATCCTGAAGTATCAAGTAACACACATCGGAGGCAACGCAGCTATTACACATTACTGACGACAACTGTATGGCAGAATAATTATGTATACCAGAAAATACCCAGGTTATACCAGCTGTACATATATAATTATATACAGGAGATACCCAGGTTATACCAGCATGCTCCATATCACTGTATACAGAAGATGTATAACTTATACCAGCTGTACATATATAATTATATACAGGAGATACCCAGGTTATACCAGCATGCTCCATATCACTATATACAAGAAGATGTATAACTTATACCAGCTGTACATATATAATTATATACAGGAGATACCCAGGTTATACCAGCATGCTCCATATCACTATATACAGAAGATGTATAACTTATACCAGCTGTACATATATAATTATATACAGGAGATACCCAGGTTATACCAGCATGCTCCATATCACTATATACAAGAAGATGTATAACTTATACCAGCTGTACATATATAATTATATACAGGGAGATACCCGGTTATACCAGCATGCTCCATATCACTATATACAGAAGATGTATAACTTATACCAGCTGTACATATATAATTATATACAAGAGATACCCAGGTTATACCAGCATGCTCCATATCACTATATACAAGAAGATGTATAACTTATACCAGCTGTACATATATAATTATATACAGGAGATACCCAGGTTAATACCAGCATGTTCCATATCACTATAATACAAGAAGATGTATAACTTATACCAGCTGTACATATATAGTTATATACAGGAGATACCCAGGTTATACCAGCATGCTCCATATCACTATATACAGAAGATGTATAACTTATACCAGCTGTACATATATAATTATATACAGGAGATACCCAGGTTATACCAGCATGCTCCATATCACTATATACAAGAAGATGTATAACTTATACCAGCTGTACATATATAATTATATACAGGATATACCCAGGTTATACCAGCTGTACATATATAATTATATACAGGATATACCCAGGTTATACCAGCATGCTCCATATCACTATATACAGAAGGATATATAACTTATACCAGCTGTACATATATAATTATATACAGGAGATACCCAGGTTATACCAGCTGTACATATATAATTATATACAGGATATACCCAGGTTATACCAGCATGCTCCATATCACTATATACAGAAGATGTATAACTTATACCAGCTGTACATATATAATTATATACAGGAGATACCCAGGTTATACCAGCATGGTCCATATCACTATATACAAGAAGATATATAACTTATACCATCTGTACATATATAATTATATACAGGAGATACCCAGGTTATACCAGCATGGTCCATATCACTATATACAGGAAGATGTATAACTTATACCAGCTGTACATATATAATTATATACAGGAGATACCCAGGTTATACCAGCATGGTCCATATCACTATATACAGAAGATGTATAACTTATACCAGCTGTACATATATAATTATATACAGGAGATACCCAGGTTATACCAGCATGGTCCATATCACTATATACAAGAAGATATATAACTTATACCATCTGTACATATATAATTATATACAGGAGATACCCAGGTTATACCAGCATGGTCCATATCACTATATACAAGAAGATGTATAACTTATACCAGCTGTACACATATAATTATATACAGGAGATACCCAGGTTATACCAGCATGCTCCATATCACTATATACAAGAAGATGTATAACTTATACAAGCTGTACATATATAATTATATACAGGAGATACCCAGGTTATACCAGCATGCTCCATATCACTATATACAGAAGATGTATAACTTATACCAGCTGTACATATATAATTACATACAGGAGATACCCAGGTTATACCAGCATGCTCCATATCACTATATACAGAAGATGTATAACTTATACCAGCTGTACATATATAATTATATACAGGAGATACCCAGGTTATACCAGCATGGTCCATATCACTATATACAAGAGATGTATAACTTATACCAGCTGTACATATATAATTATATACAGGAGATGCCCAGGTTATACCAGCATGATCCATATCACTATATACAGAAGATGTATAACTTATACCAGCTGTACATATATAATTATATACAGGAGATACCCAGGTTATACCAGCATGCTCCATATCACTATATACAAGAAGATATATAACTTATACCATCTATACATATATAATTATATACAGGAGATGCCCAGGTTATACCAGCATGCTCCATATCACTATATACAAGAAGATATATAACTTATACCATCTATACATATATAATTATATACAGGAGATGCCCAGGTTATACCAGCATGGTCCATATCACTATATACAGAAGATGTATAACTTATACCAGCTGTACATATATAATTATATACAGGAGATACCCAGGTTATACCAGCATGCTCCATATCACTATATACAAGAAGATGTATAACTTATACCAGCTGTACATATATAATTATATACAGGAGATACCCAGGTTATACCAGCATGCTCCATATCACTATATACAGAAGATGTATAACTTATACCAGCTGTACATATATAATTATATACAGGAGATACCCAGGTTATACCAGCATGCTCCATATCACTATATACAAGAAGATATATAACTTATACCATCTATACATATATAATTATATACAGGAGATGCCCAGGTTATACCAGCATGCTCCATATCACTATATACAAGAAGATGTATAACTTATACCAGCTGTACATATATAATTATATACAGGAGATACCCAGGTTATACCAGCATGGTCCATATCACTATATACAGAAGATGTATAACTTATACCAGCTGTACATATATAATTATATACAGGAGATACCCAGGTTATACCAGCATGCTCCATATCACTATATACAAGATGTATAACTTATACCAGCTGTACATATATAATTATATACAGGAGATACCCAGGTTATACCAGCATGGTTCATATCACTATATATAGAAGATGTATAACTTATACCAGCTGTACATATATAATTATATACAGGAGATACCCAGGTTATACCAGCATGCTCCATATCACTATATACAGAAGATGTATAACTTATACCAGCTGTACATATATAATTATATACAGGAGATACCCAGGTTATACCAGCATTCTCCATATCACTATATACAAGAAGATGTATAACTTATACCAGCTGTACATATATAATTATATACAGGAGATACCCAGGTTATACCAGCATGCTCCCATATCACTATATACAGAAGATGTATAACTTATACCAGCTGTACATATATAATTATATACAGGAGATACCCAGGTTATACCAGCATGCTCCATATCACTATATACAAGAAGATGTATAACTTATACCAGCTGTACATATATAATTATATACAGGAGATACCCAGGTTATACCAGCATTCTCCATATCACTATATACAAGAAGATGTATAACTTATACCAGCTGTACATATATAATTATATACAGGAGATACCCAGGTTACACCAGCATGCTCCATATCACTATATACAGAAGATGTATAACTTATACCAGCTGTACATATATAATTATATACAGGAGATACCCAGGTTATACCAGCATTCTCCATATCACTATATACAAGAAGATGTATAACTTATACCAGCTGTACATATATAATTATATACAGGAGATACCCAGGTTATACCAGCATGCTCCATATCACTATATACAGAAGATGTATAACTTATACCAGCTGTACATATATAATTATATACAGGAGATACCCAGGTTATACCAGCATGCTCCATATCACTATATACAAGAAGATGTATAACTTATACCAGCTGTACATATATAATTATATACAGGAGATACCCAGGTTATACCAGCATGCTCCATATCACTATATACAGAAGATGTATAACTTATACCAGCTGTACATATATAATTATATACAGGAGATACCCAGGTTATACCAGCATGGTCCATATCACTGTATACAAGAAGATGTATAACTTATACCAGCTGTACATATATAATTATATACAGCAGATACCCAGGTTATACCAGCATGCTCCATATCACTATATACAAGAAGATGAAAAACTTATACCAGCTGTACATATATAATTATATACAGCAGATACCCAGGTTATACCAGCATGCTCCATATCACTATATACAGAAGATGTATAACTTATACCAGCTGTACATATATAATTATATACAGGAGATACCCGGGTTATACCAGTATTGTACATATTAATGATGAGTGAATTGATTCATAATTATCCTGGTTTAAGAAAAACTTTTCCGCCAAACCAATCAGAAGCTTTTCAGGTTTGCTTCAGATCAGTCCTTTAGAACGGTGCACTGTGCCTTATTCCTGCACATGTTGGTCGGCAAAACCAGGAGTGAGGAAGAATAAGGATGCTGGTATGACCTAGGGATGAAGTGGGAGCTCAAAGTCTGACAGACATCCTGGATCATAGAGTCAGGAGGCAGTAGGCAGGGAGGTGCCCTATCAGAATGAGCAGATGTCAGTCTGTGTTGAGTTGGTGATGAGGGTGGATGGCTCTATGCAGTATCTTACACGGTACACAGAGTCACAAGCAATCATCTCTTCTAGTGTTACAGGGACAGTGGAGGGGCAGAAAAGAATGAAATAATTGAGGGACTTTGATCAGGGAAAGCTTTGAGAGAGTGAGGAGCTGGGGCACAGTGCTTAATAATACAGCCGCTGCAGAACCTCATTTTAGCAGTTTTGGGGCTTTTTTTCATTTAACCCCTTAGTGACAATGGGCGTACCGGTACGCCCTGCATGTAAACACCCGCTGCACAGTGCCCCTCCCCCCCATAATGGCGATCTCTGTGAATGGCTGGTCTATTCAGACCAGCCATTCACAGGCAGGCACCGGGTACTCAGCGGGGATTGCGCTATTCTGGCGAATCCACACCGAGTGTCAGGAGTTAGGGGGGGGGGTCAGGGTGTCCCGCCCCCGCGATCGGCTGTGATTGGTCAGTGACTGATCACTGACCAGTCACTGGCCAAAACATGTGCGGGCGGCTGCGGCGATGTGCGGGCAGCTGCGGCGAGAGTGCCGCCCGCAATGATTTTTCAGGATGGCCGAGCGGTTTTCAAGCAGAGTATCAGCATACAGCTGATACTCTGCTTGAAACTGCTGCAGTTTAACCCCTTCCATGCCGCGGTCCGTAGGGACCACTGTATGGAAGGGGTTAACAGGGAGGGAGCTCCCTCCCTCTCCCATCGGGCGCTGCGGTGCGCTGGCAGCGCCGATGGTGTGGCCAGATGAGAGGGAGGAAGCTCCCTCTCCCTTCCATCGGGACGCTGCTCTGCTGTGGCAGCGTCCTGATGGTTACCATGGCAACCGGACGCTTTCAGAAGCGTCTGGGTTGCCATGGTGTAAGCTAAGCCTCATCAGGCTCCTGCTAAAGGCAGGAGCCTGACAAGGCTTAGCCTGTGTGAAAATACACTGCAGTACACTATACAGTGTAGTGTATTATAGAACAATCAGACCCACTGGATCTTCAAGAACCAATGGGTCTGAGTCTAAAAAAAAAGTGTAAAAATTTTTTTAAAAAAGTAAAAAAAAAAGTTTAAAAATGTTAGGTATCGCCACGTTTGTAACAACCCACTCTACAAAAATATCACATGTCCCGACTTCTCCGGTGAACACCGTAAAAAAATTAAAATAAAAAATGTGTCAAAAAAGCCATTTTTTGTCACTTTACATCACAAAAAATGTAATACCAAGCAATCAAAAAGGCATATGCCCCCTAAAATAGTACCAATCTAACCGTCACCTCTTCCCTCAAAAAATGAGCCCCTACCTCAGACAATCACCCAAAAAATAAAAAAACTACAGCTCTCAGACAATGGAGAGACTAAAACATGATTTTTTTGTTTCAAAAATTATATTATTGTGTAAAACTTAAATAAATTAAAAAAAACTATACATGTTAGGTATCGCCACGTCCGTAACAACCTGCTCTACAAAAATATCACATGACCTAACCTGTTAGATGAACACTGTACAAAATAAAAAATAAAAACTGTGCCAGAACATCCATTTTTGGTTACTTTGCCTAACCAAAAGTGTCATATAAAGCGATCAAAAATCATATGTACCCCAAAATAGTATCAATAACACTGTCACCTTATCCCGTAGTTTCCAAAATATGGGCACTTTTCGGTTGTTTCTACTGTTGGGAGCATTAGGGAGGCCTCAATCGGGACATGGTGTCTAAAAACCTGTCCAGCAAAATTTGCCCTCCAAAAACCATCCGGCGCACCTTTTCTTCTGCGCCCTGCTGTGTGCCCATACAGTAGTTTACAATCACATGTGGGGTGTTTCTGTAAATCGCAGAATCAGGGTAATAGTTTTTGAGTTTTGTTTGGCTATTAACCCTTGATGTGTTACAGGAAAAAATGGATTACAATGGAAAACCTGCCAAAAAAAGTGAAATTTAGAAATGTCATCTCCATTTTCCTTTAAATCTTGTGGAATACATAAAGGGTTAACAAAGTTTGTAAAATTAGTTTTGAAAACCTTGAGGGGTGTAGTTTCTAAAATGGGGTAATTTATGGTGGTTTCTATTATGTTAGCCCCACAAACTGACTTCAGAACTGAACTGGTCCTTAAAAAAATGGTTTTGGAAAATTTCTTAAAAATTTTAAGAATTGCTTCTAAAATTCTAAGCCTTCTAACGTCCCCAAAAATAAAATTACATCAACAAAATGATGGCAACATAAAGTAGACATATGGGAAATGTAAAGTAATAACTATTTTGTGAGGAATCACTATCTGCCTTAAAAGCAGAGAAATTCAAAGTTTGAAAATTACAAATTTTTCCAAATTTTCTGTAAATTTAGGATTTTTTTAAAAAATAAAGGTGATTTATATTGACTCAAATTTACCGCTGTCATGAAGTACAATGTGTCACGAGAAAACAATCTCAGAACGGCTTGGATAAGTAAAGGTGTTTCAAAGCTATTACCACATAAAGTGACACATGTCAGAATTCAAAAATTTGACACAGACATTAAGGCCAAAATGGGCTCTGTCCTTAAGGGGTTAAACAGAGAAATAGCTGTTTGTTGTTTTGTTTTTATTTTGTTTAAATTAATTTCTGTATATTATTATTGCCAGTACAGCACCCCAATAGCATTCTGCTGCTGAGCAATTACACATTTATTCTTTCAGCACAAAGTATCCGTGTTTTTAAACTTTTTGCATTATAGCAAAAGTATTTTACGTCAGTAATGCCATTTTAGTAATACAGTGAAATTAAATGTACATTTAATGTAAATTAAATGTAAATGTAAACAGAAATATTCCGCTTTTCTGTGGTGTTCTATGTGTGTAGGGGATAAGTTATTTCATTACAAGTTTGAAACTTATTTTATAGTATAAAAATTTCCTGTTTGACTCCGCGTTGTGAAATACAAATTACACAATAGACAGAAATCTTACCGGCACCAATACTGCATTATTCCCATAGTAAATTGTCAATATCAGTGTGCAGTGTGTATGTAGAAGGGGAAGCACATTTCATTGCACCGTTTCTATAAATTACAGTAAACTAACTTGCATATAGGACTTCTCATATAGGAAAATTGTGAGTTTTCATGATGAAATGTCTGGAATACGGAAGCGATCAAAACAAAAGACCCAGGCCTCATCCTCCCATAGCAGCACCATCTGTCCGGCCAAAAGTTGTAGTAGTAATAGTAGTAATAGTAGTAGTAGTAGGCCACAGTTGTTCCTGCTGGTTTTGGAAAGGTGCAACTTTATATTTGAGGAAAAAGAGGATGAGATTGTGGGTTGGGTGGCTCACTCCTCCTCTGTCACAACAGGATGACGTAGAGGTGCCTCCAGAATCTGACACCGTGCCATGGAGCCAGGGGTCACACATTCCTCCTGCTCCCCATCATTGCAGCCCCAGAGAAGGCTTTCAGTAGAGTACTCAGTCTTCACTGCCCCTTCCTAGAGGGTCGCCTTCCTTTTTCCTAAGAAGTGAAAGAAACCCCACCATATCCTACGGTAGAGAGTTAAGATAGTCTCCCTGATAATGACTTATGTGAGAGCAGTTTGTGTTTGCACTGCCCTGAGGAGGAGGCTGCAGACCCGAGGCATAGTCATGCTGATGGTGGTGGTAGTAGTGGCCCCCATAGCCATGCTATTGGCGCTTGAGGCATTTACAGTGGCAGCAATGTGTGCTGGACAGGACCTGGAAGCCGGATCCGGGTGCAGAGGAGGAGGCAACATCAGAGGAGGAGGGTGGGGGTGGCAGCAATAAAGAGCACTTGCATCGCAAAGAACAGCCAGAGTCATGTCTGCTTTGGGATTTGGTGATGCCGCTGAAGCTGTGGGTGGGTTAAGCCCAAAATGTGCCGGACCTAAGCCCAGCTTAGTGATTGCTGTGTGATTATATCCTATACCTGTCTGTGCGAGTAACTCCCGTCTGGCGGTTTTTCTCCAAATTGCCGGGAAGACAAAAGCATTGCCTTGTGCAAGCTGTGCAAGACCAAAATAAAATGTGGGCAGGCAAACACAAACGTAGGTACCCCAACCTGTGGGCAAACAGAGGTGGCAGCCAGCCACCGCGGCAAGAGTACCCTCCTTCTCCCCGATCCCCCTTGCGGCAGCCAGGGGCACCCACAAGCAGTCTGGTGTCTTTCACATCGTCATTATCCTTTTCCATTTTTCCAGCTCAGACTCCTCCTCCACTCCATTGTTAACCATCTATAATGGAATGTGTGGCCAGGAAACAACTCTACACATCCAGCAATCCAATGGTGCTGGTGGTGCAGTCGCTGCCATACCATTTAGTTGAGTCTGCTGCCTTTAGGGAGTTAATGGCGTGTGCTCAGCCTCACTGGAAGATACCTAGCTGGCATTATTTCTCCCAAAAAGCCATCCTGACCTTGTACTCTTATGTGGCAGACAACATGGCCACGCCCTGAGATTCTCGTACTGCATAAGGTTCACGCCACAGACACCTGGAGCAGCCAAGTTTAAGGGTCCAGCCACACAATGCGGTCATGTCATTGTTGTGCTGTGGCTGCGCTGTGGTCAAGTACCACACAGGCTCCTGTTAATTAATGATGACTACACCGTATGATTGATCTGCATTGTTAATGGCAACGCTTTGCTGAACCGCGACTAAACAGGGCAGTCTTCATTAGGAGAGGCAGCGCCCCGTACTTGAGAGCAGTATGGCTGCCTCCTGACCGCGACATTCTCTAAATATATAGAAGCTGCCCCTCTCCAACCTCCATCGTGTCAGACACCTTCACACGTCTCCCGCATATCATCTCCGCCAGACATCTGCTCATCCACTTCATGTAAGCTTTTAATGTTTTTTAATGGTCAGCAGGAGGTGAACATCTTGTCTTCCTTTTGCCCCTAGGAACATCAGTCGACGCATGACTCAAATACGGCAACTAAGAGTCCGCAAAATACCTGTAATCACTGAATCCAACAGTGTGATGAGGGACCATCTGAGGGGTTTTACTGCCCTGACTCAGGTATAGCCATGAATCTCTTCTACCTCCTTCCACTTATCCTTATCTAACTTCCTATGGACACAGCAGATAAAAAAAATCTACAATAGTGCTGCCAGACAAATGTACTACAACAGTACCACCAGACACAAACAACTAAGGCTACTTTCACATTGGCGGCAGGCCTGATCCGGCAGGTGAAGGGTGCTGCCGGATCAGGCCTGCCGCAGTGACATGTGTGGAGCCGGAACCGCGCTCCGGCCCCACACATGTCACACAGTACATACATGTACATACATATACATACACATAAACATACACACACATATAGACATACAAACACACATACATACTTACATGCTCCCCGGCAGGTCTTCGGAGCGTCAGGACGGCTCACACAGGTCACGATTCCCCACAGCGCCCTCTGCTGGGCGCCTGGTGGAATCGTCATCTGACGATTCCACCAGGCGCCCAGCAGAGGGCGCTGTGGGGAATCGTGACCTGTGTGAGCCGTCCTGACGCTCCGAAGACCTGCCGGGGAGCATGTAAGTATGTATGTGTGTTTGTATGTCTTTATGTGTGTGTATGTTTATGTCTGTATGTGTCTATGTGTACCCGGATCCGTAATGGACTCCATTGAAAGTCAATGGAGGGCGGATCCGGTTACCATTATGGTCACACCAGACGGATCCACCCCCATTGACTTGCATTGGGGGTCATTCCGGATCCGTCTTGGTGCGGATGCTGCGGTTTGTTCTCCGGTCTGAAGACGGAACGGAATGCTTTCAGGAGCCTCCGTTGTCTTCAGTTCAGTTTTGTCCCCATTGACAATGAATGGGGACAAAACTGAAGCGTTTTATTCCGGTATTGAGCCCCTATGACGGAACTCTATACCGGAATTTTAAAACGCTAGTGTGAAAGTAGCCTTAAACAGTGCTGCCAGACAAATGTACTACAAAGGTACCACCAG
This sequence comes from Rhinella marina, assembly GCA_900303285.1. Classification (NCBI taxonomy): domain Eukaryota; kingdom Metazoa; phylum Chordata; class Amphibia; order Anura; family Bufonidae; genus Rhinella; species Rhinella marina. Next base: position 13,634 of record ONZH01029783.1, read on the forward strand.
ACACAAACAACTACAACAGTGCTGCCAGACAAAAGTACTGCAACAGTGCTGCCAGACAAATGTACTACAACAGTACCACCAGACACAAACAACTACAACAGTGCTGCCAGATAAATGTACTACAACAGTACCACCAGACACAAACAACTACAACAGTGCTGCCAGACAAATGTACTACAAAAGTACCACCAGACACAAACAACTACAACAGTGCTGCCAGACAAAAGTACTGCAACAGTGCTGCCAGACAAATGTACTACAACAGTACCACCAGACACAAACAACTACAACAGTGCTGCCAGACAAAAAACAACTACAACAGTACCACCAGACACAAACAACTACAACAGTGCTGCCAGACAAATGTACTACAAAAGTACCACCAGACACAAACAACTACAACAGTGCTGCCAGATAAATGTACTACAACAGTACCACCAGACACAAACAACTACAACAGTGCTGCCAGACAAAAGTACTGCAACAGTGCTGCCAGACAAATGTACTACAACAGTACCACCAGACACAAACAACTACAACAGTGCTGCCAGATAAATGTACTACAACAGTACCACCAGACACAAACAACTACAACAGTGCTGCCAGACAAATGTACTACAAAAGTACCACCAGACACAAACAACTACAACAGTGCTGCCAGACAAAAGTACTGCAACAGTGCTGCCAGACAAATGTACTACAACAGTACCACCAGACACAAACAACTACAACAGTGCTGCCAGACAAAAAACAACTACAACAGTACCACCAGACACAAACAACTACAACAGTGCTGCCAGACAAATGTACTACAAAAGTACCACCAGACACAAACAACTACAACAGTGCTGCCAGACAAATGTACTACAAAAGTACCACCATACACAAACAACTACAACAGTGCTGCCAGATAAATGTACTACAACAGTACCACCAGACACAAACAACTACAACAGTGCTGCCAGACAAATGTACTACAAAAGTACCACCAGACACAAACAACTACAACAGTGCTGCCAGACAAAAGTACTGCAACAGTGCTGCCAGACAAATGTACTACAACAGTACCACCAGACACAAACAACTACAACAGTGCTGCCAGACAAATGTACTACAAAAGTACCACCAGACACAAACAACTACAACAGTGCTGCAGACAAAAATACTACAACAGTGCTGCCAGACAAAAAACAACTACAATAGTGCTGCCAGACAAAAGTACTACAACAGTGCTGCCAGACAAAAACAACTACAACAGTGCTGCAGACAAAAGTAATACAACAGTGCTGCCAGACAAAAATACTTACAACAGTGCTGCCAGACAAAAATACTACAACAGTGCTGCCAGACAAAAAATACTACAACAGTGCTGCCAGACAAAAAAACAACTACAATAGTGCTGCCAGACAAAGTATTACAACAGTGCAGCCAGACAAAAAATACTACAACAGTGCTGCCAGACAAAAAATACTACAACAGTGCTGCCAGACAAAAGTACTACAACAGAACTGCCAGACAAAAAACAGCTACAACAGTGCTGCCAGACAAAAATACTACATCAGTGCTGCCAGACAAAAAACAACTTACAACAGTGCTGCCAGACAAAAGTACTACAACAGTGCTGCCAGACAAAAACAACTACAACAGTGCTGTCAGACAAAAGTACTGCAACAATGCTGCCAGACAAAAGTACTGCAACAGTGCTGCAAGACAAAAAACAACTACAACAGTGCTGCCAGACAAAAAACAACTACAACAGTGCTGCCAGACAAAAATACTACAACAGTGCTGCCAGACAAAAATACTACAACAGTGCTGCCAGACAAAAGTACTGCCAACAGTGCTGCCAGACAAAAAACAGCTACAACAGTGCTGCCAGACAAAAATACTACAACAGTGCTGCCAGACACAAACAACTACAACAGTGCTGCAAGACAAAGTACTGCAACAGTGCTGCCAGACAAATGTACTACAACAGTACCACCAGACACAAACAACTACAACAGTGCTGCCAGACAAAAAACAACTACAACAGTGCTGCCAGACAAAGGTACTGCAACAGTGCTGCCAGACAAAAAACAGCTACAACAGTGCTGCCAGACAAAAATACTACAACAGTGCTGCCAGACAAAAAACAACTACAACAGTGCTTCCAGACAAAAGTACTGCAACAGTGCTGCCAGACAAAAAACAGCTACAACAGTGCTGCCAGACAAAAAAACAACTACAACAGTGCTGTCAGACAAAAATACTACAACAGTACTGTCAGACAAAAATACTACAACAGTGCTGCCAGACAAAAATACTACAACAGTGCTGCCAGACAAAAAACAACTACAATAGTGCTGCCAGACAAAAGTACTACAACAGTGCTGCCAGACAAAAATACTACAACAGTGTTGCCAGACAAAAAAAACTACAACAGTGCTGCCAGACAAAAGTACTACATCAGTGCTGCCAGACAAAAAACAACTACAACAGTGCTGCCAGACAAAAGTACTACAACAGTGCTGCCAGACAAAAACAACTACAACAGTGCTGTCAGACAAAAGTACTGCAACAGAGCTGCCAGACAAAAAAACAACTACAATTGTGCTGCCAGACAAAAGTACTACAACAGTGCTGCCAGACAAAAATATTACAACAGTGCTGCCAGACAAAAGTACTACAACAGTGCTGCCAGACAAAAGTGCTACAACAGTGCTGCCAGACAAAAAATACTACAACAGTGCTGCCAGACAAAAGTGCTACAACAGTGCTGCCAGACAAAAAAACAACTACAACAGTGCTGCCAGACAAAAATACTACAACAGTGCTGCCAGACAAAAAATACTACAACAGTGCTGCCAGACAAAAAACAACTACAACAGTGCTGCCAGACAAAAAACAACTACAATAGTGCTGCCAGACAAAAAACCACTACAACAGTGCTGCCAGACAAAAGTACTGCAACAGTGCTGCCAGACAAAAGTACTGCAACAGTGCTGCCAGACAAAAAACAACTACAACAGTGCTGCCAGACAAAAGTACTACAACAGTGCTGCCAGACAAAAACAACTACAATAGTGCTGCCAGACAAAAATACTACAACAGTGCTGCCAGACAAAAATACTACAACAGTGCTGCCAGACAAAAATACTACAACAGTGCTGCCAGACAAAAAACAACTACAATAGTGCTGCCAGACAAAAGTACTACAACAGTGCTGCCAGACAAAAATACTACAACAGTGTTGCCAGACAAAAAAAAACTTACAACAGTGCTGCCAGACAAAAGTACTACATCAGTGCTGCCAGACAAAAAACAACTACAACAGTGCTGCCAGACAAAAGTACTACAACAGTGCTGCCAGACAAAAACAACTACAACAGTGCTGTCAGACAAAAGTACTGCAACAGAGCTGCCAGACAAAAAAACAACTACAATTGTGCTGCCAGACAAAAGTACTACAACAGTGCTGCCAGACAAAAATATTACAACAGTGCTGCCAGACAAAAAACAGCTACAACAGTGCTGCCAGATAAAAAATACTACAACAGTGCTGCCAGACAAAGTGCTACAACAGTGCTGCCAGACAAAAAATACTACAACAGTGCTGCCAGACAAAAAATACTACAACAGTACCACCAGACAAAAATACTACAACAGTGCTGCCAGACAAAAAACAACTACAACAGTGCTGCCAGACAAAAAACAACTACAACAGTGCTGCCAGACAAAAAACCACTACAACAGTGCTGCCAGACAAAAGTACTGCAACAGTGCTGGCCAGACAAAAGTACTGCAACAGTGCTGCCAGACAAAAGTACTGCAACAGTGCTGCCAGACAAAAAACAACTACAACAGTGCTGCCAGACAAAAAACAACTACAACAGTGCTGCCAGACAAAAACAACTACAATAGTGCTGCCAGACAAAAACAACTACAACAGTGCTGCCAGACAAAAATACTACAACAGTGCTGCCAGACAAAAATACTACAACAGTGCTGCCAGACAAAAATACTACAACAGTGCTGCCAGACAAAAATACTACAACAGTGCTGCCAGACAAAAATACTACAACAGTGCTGCCAGACAAAAATACTACAACAGTGCTGCCAGACAAAAAACAACTACAACAGTGCTGCCAGACAAAAGTACTACAACAGTGCTGCCAGACAAAAGTACTACAACAGTGCTGCCAGACAAAAAATACTACAACAGTGCTGCCAGACAAAAGTACTACAACAGTGCTGCTGAATGTGGAGCATCCACCTGTAATGGAAGGGTTGTGCAGCTGTGGACACTACATTAACACCCTCCAGCATCACCACATTGTATCAGGCCCTACCCTATTTATTTACACCCTTGTGTATATCTCACATCCACTATGTTGGGGTGTGCGGGGGGCTCGTAGTGTATTTGGGGGGTGGTTGGTAGAACACTCTCATGCCGGCAGCTTGTTGACTCCCTCCCCCCATCGCTCGCTCTGTGCTTCCCCTCCCAGGTGTCATCCTGAAACTGAAATTCTGCTTTTGGGATGGAAACCATTTGTGTGACACAAGAAGGAGAGACACCTGCAGCTGTGGAGCGTTCTGTTATATTACACGAGTCATCATCTGCACCCACAGAGCTGACACTCACAGCAGGACCACATAGCATGGGCACATACTACCCTGCCCTTATGTGATTCACAGCGGTCATGAGGACCCTAGATGAAGGGAGAGTGATACATGGGGCACTTAGTGATGGGGTATGTGATCTCTGAGGAGTCTGGGGGGAGGAGCTATGACTTATGGACATTGTGGGCACTTGTCACCATGTGTCAGGTCATAGGTCACCATGTATCAGGTCACTGGTCACCATGTATTAGGTCACTGGTCACCATGTATCAGGTCATAAGTCACGATGTATGAGGTCATAGGTCACCGTGTATCAGGTCATAGGTCACCATGTATCAGGTCTCTGGTCACCATGTATCAGGTCATAAGTCACCATGTATGAGGTCATAGGTCACCATGTATGAGGTCATAGGTCACCGTGTATCAGGTCATAGGTCACCATGTATCAGGTCTCTGGTCACCATGTATCAGGTCACTGGTCACCATGTATCAGGTCACTGGTCACCATGTATCAGGTCACTGGTCACCATGTATCAGGTCATAGGTCACCATGTATCAGGTCATAGGTCACCATGTATCAGGTCATAGGTCACCATGTATCAGGTCACTGGTCACCATGTATCAGGTCACTGGTCACCATGTATCAGGTCACTAGTCACCATGTATCAGGTCATAGGTCACCATGTATGAGGTCATAGGTCACCATGTATCAGGTGACTGGTCACCATGTATCAGGTCACTGGTCACCATGTATCAGGTCACTGGTCACCATGTATCAGGTCACTGGTCACCATGTATCAGGTCACTGGTCACCATGTATCAGGTCACTGGTCACCAGTTGTGCTGAGCAAATTGAGCTTCGGATCCAAGTCGTCAACTGGTTTTCAAGTTTAAAAATCAAACTCCGAAGTTATTCACTTAAGTTCCGCAAGACTTTGGTGATGGCGAATTTCACCTCGCCGGAGGCCAGTTCTCTGTACAGCATTAAGACGAAGTTGTGAATGAATCAACTTCAGATTTTGGATCCAAAGCTCGATTCGCTCACCACTAGTTAACATGCAGTGATGAGGGGCAATAACCCCGACACAGCAGATGAGATGCTGGTTTATCTCATATCATGTCTCCAGGCCTACTGAAAGGGTCGAATATTATAGGATATCTGCCTCACATCTGGCGGCATCAGAGGTGGAGATTCCCAAGAGCTCATTTGCATCGTTTTCTTCCCAGAATTCCAGAGGAGCATGTGTGACCTATAAGTCTCCTCACACCAATTCAGCACCCCCAAATGTTAGTTATCATGTATCAGACCGCTGGTTACAGTGTAATCCTCTATATGTAAATAAACTACTTTCAAGAAACCTCCACATCTGTCCTGAGAAGAGGAAGTGAGATCCGATACTTTCTTAAGAGTCATTGACTCTTCCTGTGAGGGTTTTCAACCCCACAATCCTCCATGACCCAGTCCACTCCAGTATAACGGGGGAAAAACCAGCACAATTGTCACCTGCCAAAATGAAGAAGGGGAAGAGGATGACTGTAGGACAGGAGAATACAATCTATTGTACCTGTTATCAGACATTTCAGAGGAGAGGATGACTGTAGGACAGGAGAATACAATCTATTGTACCTGTTATCAGACATTTCAGGGGAGAGGATGACTGTAGGACAGGAGAATACAATCTATTGTACCTGTTATCAGACATTTCAGAGGTGAGGATGACTGTAGGACAGGAGAATACAATCTATTGTACCTGTTATCAGACATTTCAGAGGTGAGGATGACTGTAGGACAGGAGAATACAATCTATTGCTCCCTGTTATCAGACATTTCAGGGGAGAGGATGACTGTAGGACAGGAGAATACAATCTATTGCTCTCTGTTATCAGACATTTCAGGGGAGAGGATGACTGTAGGACAGGAGAATACAATCTATTGCCCCCTGTTATCAGCCATTTCAGAGAAGAGGATGACTGTAGGACAGGAGAATACAATCTATTTCTCCCTGTTATCAGCCATTTCAGGGGAGAGGATGACTGTAGGACAGGAGAATACAATCTATTGCTCCCTGTTATCAGACATTTCAGGGGAGAGGATGACTGTAGGACAGGAGAATACAATCTATTTCTCCCTGTTATCAGCCATTTCAGGGGAGAGGATGACTGTAGGACAGGAGAATACAATCTATTTCTCCCTGTTATCAGCCATTTCAGGGGAGAGGATGACTGTAGGACAGGAGAATACAATCTATTGCTCCCTGTTATCAGCCATTTCAGGGGAGAGGATGACTGTAGGACAGGAGAATACAATCTATTGCTCCCTGTTATCAGCCATTTCAGGGGGAGAGGATGACTGTAGGACAGGAGAATACAATCTACTACTCCCTGTTATCAGCCATTTCAGGGGAGAGGATGGCTGTAGGACAGGAGAATACAATCTATTGCTCCCTGTTATCAGCCATTTCAGGGGAGAGGATGGCTGTAGGACAGGAGAATACAATCTATTGCTCCCTGTTATCAGCCATTTCAGGGGAGAGGATGACTGTAGGACAGGAGAATACAGTCTATTGCTCCCTGTTATCAGACATTTCAGGGGAGAGGATGACTGTAGGACAGAGAATACAATCTATTACACCCTGTTATCAGCCATTTCAGAGGAGAGGATGACTGTAGGACAGGAGAATACAATCTATTGCTCCCTGTTATCAGACATTTCAGGGGAGAGGATGACTGTAGGACAGGAGAATACAATCTATTGCTCCCTGTTATCAGACATTTCAGAGGAGAGGATGACTGTAGGACAGGAGAATACAATCTATTGCTTCCTGTTATCAGACATTTCAGAGGAGAGGATGACTGTAGGACAGGAGAATACAATCTATTGCTACCTGTTATCAGACATTTCAGAGGAGAGGATGACTGTAGGACAGGAGAATACAATCTATTGCTCCCTGTTATCAGACATTTCAGAGGAGAGGATGACTGTAGGACAGGAGAATACAATCTATTGCTCCCTGTTATCAGCCATTTCAGGGGAGAGGATGACTGTAGGACAGGAGAATACAATCTATTGCTCCCTGTTATCAGACATTTCAGAGGAGAGGATGACTGTAGGACAGGAGAATACAATCTATTGCTCCCTGTTATCAGACGTTTCAGGGGAGAGGATGATTATAGGACAGGAGAATACAATCTATTGCTCCCTGTTATCAGCCATTTCAGGGGAGAGGATGACTGTAGGACAGGAGAATACAGTCTATTGCTTCCTGTTATCAGACATTTCAGAGGAGAGGATGACTGTAGGACAGGAGAATACAGTCTATTACTCCATGTTATCAGCCATTTCAGGGGAGAGGATGACTGTAGGACAGGAGAATACAGTCTATTGCACCCTGTTATCAGACATTTCAGGGGAGAGGATGACTGTAGGACAGGAGAATACAGTCTATTGCTTCCTGTTATCAGACATTTCAGAGGAGAGGATGACTGTAGGACAGGAGAATACAATCTATTGCTTCCTGTTATCAGACATTTCAGAGGAGAGGATGACTGTGGGACAGGAGAATACAATCTATTACTCCATGTTATCAGCCATTTCAGGGGAGAGGATGACTGTAGGACAGGAGAATACAATCTATTCCTCCCTGTTATCAGACATTTCAGGGGAGAGGATGACTGTAGGACAGGAGAATACAGTCTATTGCTCCCTGTTATCAGCCATTTCAGGGGAGAGGATGGCTGTAGGACAGGAGAATACAGTCTATTGCTCCCTGTTATCAGCCATTTCAGGGGAGAGGATGACTGTAGGACAGGAGAATACAATCTATTGCTCCCTGTTATCAGCCATTTCAGGGGAGAGGATGACTGTAGGACAGGAGAATACAATCTATTGCCCCTGTTATCAGACATTTCAGAGGAGAGGATGACTGTAGGACAGGAGAATACAATCTATTGTTCCCTGTTATCAAACATTTCAGGGGAGAGGATGACTGTAGGACAGGAGAATACAATCTATTGCTCCCTGTTATCAGACATTTCAGGGGAGAGGATGACTGTAGGACAGGAGAATACAGTCTATTGCTCCCTGTTATCAGACATTTCAGAGGAGAGGATGACTGTAGGACAGGAGAATACAATCTATTGCTCCCTGTTATCAGCCATTTCAGGGGAGAGGATGACTGTAGGACAGGAGAATACAATCTATTGCTCCCTGTTATCAGCCATTTCAGGGGAGAGGATGACTGTAGGACAGGAGAATACAGACTACTGCTCTTTGTTCTTTGTTTATATCTGTATCGAGGAAAGTTGGGTGACCTCCAATACTTCCACTATAATAGTCCTGAATGACAAGTGCCCTCAGTTATGTACAGACCCATCCCCCGCTCCTGTTACATTGTACACTAGGTGTCACAGACCATCCTGCGCCACAATCATTTCTCCCTTAGCTTTGGACATCCGTCATCCCTGGTACCGCTGCTCTCCCTATAAATATTCAGGTCTGTGTCAGCGCTCACAGCAGGACGACTCCCTTGTCTTTTACATAATCAATCCTGATGTCTTGATGTCACATGAACGTCAATACGAGTAGGAAGAGCCTTCGTCTCTAGATACCTGGAGGTGAAGCGTGAACGTCAGCTCCGCGTCACACCGGTCAGTGGAGAATTGTCACATCCTGTCATCAAAGGTCAAAGCAGAAAGATGACATTGTTCACGCTTCCTACATCCCTGGGCGCATTATCCTGCTCAGAGGGCAGTACCATTAGGGGGCACTGCGACTATGATGGGAGTATGTGTCTGTACAGTAGTTGGGGTAGGTGATTACTTATCACATCCACATGATGCCAGGACCCAAGCTTTCCAGCATGACATTAACCAGAACATCACACTACCTCTTCTGTATTGTTGTCTTCCCATAGTGCACCTGGTGCCATAGCTTCTTCAGGTAAGTGACGCACACATTGGCCCTCCACATGATGTAACCTGATTCATCAGACCAGGCTGCCCTCTTCCCACAGTGCACCTAGTGCCATATCTTCTTCAGGTAAGTGACACACACACTGGCCATCCACATGATGTAACCTGATTCATCAGACCAGGCCGTCTTCTTCCCATGGTGCTAGTGCCATCTCTTCCCTAGGTAAATGGCGCACGCTCCCAGCCCTCCACATGATGTAACCTGATTCATCAGACCAGGCTGCCTTCTTCCCACAGTGCACCTAGTGCCATGTCTTCTCCAGGTAAGTGACACAAACACCTGGGCATCCACATGATGTAATGTGATCCATCAGACCATACCACCACCATCCCATAGTGCATCTGGTGCCATGTCTTCCCGAGGTGAAGTGCCCTGGAGCGGGGATACTTTCCCATTTGGACATTTGTGGAGATTTGCCTGATTGCCCTAAGCAAAGTTAAAATTTCTTACTTTATTTCTCTTGAAAGGGTTAACTTATAATGTTTATTACTGTGTTTCTGCATTTTATATGTTCTGAAATATATCCTGTTCATGATCACTGTATTTGCAAGGCTCTGTGGAAAGGGTTAATGAATACTGAGAGACTGTTAGGACTTTGAATGAGAAGCTGGTAATTTTCCACAGCTACCATACAGTTTAAAGAGCAGCATGTTTTGCAGGGAAAAAGGCAGACGTTGTTTACCACCAAAACCAGACAGACTCACCTTGTAAATGTCTGGTTTAGCCCTGTTGTTTTTGTCTGGAAAAAACTGCTGTGTCATTGAGTATCAATAAAGTTCTAATGTAAGTCTATGAGAGACGGAAAGTGTAACATTGTATCTGTTTGTGCTGAGCTTCTCTACTCCACCTCTCCCTCTAGAAGGTTCTAGTCTAGATAGAAATGGTATATAAGGAGAGCAGTCAGAGCCCCTCGTGTTCTGCAGTCAGGGACCAGTGCTTGAAGGGGAGACTGTGCCAGACTGCAAAAGTGACCAGAAGAAGACGCAGAGATGGGGACGCTAAGTCACAGAGCATGGGTCACCAGCCCTGGACCAGGGTACCAGCCTTCTGAGAGAGGGACAGCTAGCTCAGGCCTTTCCTCAGCATCAAACCCTTCTTCTGCAGGGAGGAGACTGGAGAAGCCGTTCAGTGCACTGCCTGTATTGTTTTGCACCTGAATTCCTCTAGTAAAGAAGCCCCCTGGTTACTGCAGACCCTGACTCTCTGGACTTATTTCCCATTGGGGTGCACCACGCCTTATCATCCCTTCCGGAGAGAAGCAACACGTGGTGACACCTCAATGGTGTCCGGGGGACCTAGCATAGCGTTGGGGTCAGCCCAAACTCGGCCACTGCACAGGTAAATGACACACACACACACACCCGGCATACACATGATGTAATATAATTTCTCAGACCAGGCTGCCTTCTTCCCATAGTGCACCTGGTGCCATCTCTTCTCCAGGTAAATGACACACACACACCCAGCAGACACATGATGTAACCTGATTCCTCAGACCAGAACACCTTCTTCCCATAGAGCACCTGGTGCCATCTCTTCTCCAGGTAAGTGACGCACACACACCCAGCTGTCCACATGGCGTTTATACATTCCTTTATCTACGGTGTGAAGTCAGTGAGTGGACGGATCATTGACAAGATCCTGATTGACGCCATGTTTTTTTGTAGAGAGATCAGCAGCTGCCAGGGTCATTGCAACGCTTATCTATGGAGGATTCAAGGGCCTGGAGGCTCAGAGGATCTGCCGCTGCAGGGTTGTCACTTCTCGGAGGGCCCGGTTTGGTCGCACAGTCCTGACATCTGTTTCCCGTGTCGTCGGGCCTGACGGGGTTAATAGAGGGCGACACGCAGTTTCCATCATTCCTCGCCGTGACCCTGGAGCAGTCGGCCGGAGATTATGTGGGATTTCCACGGGCTGAGGACAGATGGCACGAGCTAAATATGGACATGGAAAAAAACCGAACTCAGCCAGTGACGCGTCACAAGTAATTAGCCGGCGAATCCACGGCCCCACCAGATGTTCTCGCTGCTCCAAGTGAGCCGACAGGAAGACTCCACAAGGTTATCACCATCACCATGGAGAAGAATCCCACCCTAGTGACCGATCCGTCCCCAGGACCCCACAACACAGGGACCACGGCTACAGTGAGCTCCGCAGCAATGTTGTCCAGGCACAGTGGCGCCTCTGGACTTAGTGGCTGTTCTTGGTACTGCAGGGACAAGTGGCGCCTCCATTCATGTGAGTGCCTGAGAAAGAGGAGTCACCTGACAAGTCACTTCAATCAGCAGAGTCGGAGAGGTCACATGACATTGTAGGCATGAGTAATGGATTACAAAAAGAGCTCTCTTAGCCAATCAGCAAAGCCGAGCAGGTCACATGACTCATCTCTGCAGCACTGAACCCTAGTAAACAGGAAGCGTACTCTGTGTTGTGTGACTCACACCTTTAGTCCTTTTATCCAATCAGCCCTAAACAGGAAGTGCCCTTCTCCTGGGAGTCAGGGGGCGGGGCTCTCTCTTATGTGCTGTTTTTCCATGCAGCTGTTGCCTAGAAACCAGTGCAGCGGTCTGTGGGTGACTACAGGGAGCCCCTCATTCAAGCCACCTACAAGTCTACAGTGGCACATACAGAGGGGCTGGGGGGGGGAACCACTGGTCCCTACTGACAGAGCTCCACTTTAAAGGGATTACCCAGTCTGTAGATAGGAGTTATCTCCAGGATCGGTCAGATGGGTGGGGGTCCGACGCCAGAGTTTTCTTTAGAAATACATCAAATCTCTGTAAAGACTCGAGGCCCCTTTAGCCAGTTTTAGGCATAAAAAAGTCACACGTCCTTGTTGTGCGACTGTTTAAACGCTCTTGCACCTAAATTTAGGTGTACACAAAGTTTTTATGTCATCCTCGCCATACGGCAGTGATAGGGGTGGGACGGGGGCGTGGCCATAGTCCCCAGCAAATTCACTTGCATTGACAGCTGTTTCCAGGCACTAATAATGACTAAAATCCACTAACGTCAGAGGCTGGAGAAGACCTCAATGTAGGCTCACGGACTGCAGCTCATGAATTAGGCGCATCCTCCGGCAGAATAGACCCCGACCCCCACTATTTCCAGTGTTGACCCTTCCTTCTCTCCTGCAGTTCACACTGGATGATGGACATCAGCTCCCGGGCTTTTCTTTGTCCACCAGCTTTTTGAGAATTGACCTCAGGTTCTCTATAGATTGAGATCTGGGGCGTTTCAAGCCATGGACCCAAAATATCAATGTTTTGTTCACCGAGCCAATTAGTTCTCACTTTTCCTTTGTGATATGATGAGCAATGCTTTCTCCAGCAGGATGGACATCACCACATTGGGTGGTCGGGAGAAGTTGCTCCTGGGTGGTCGGAAGAAGTTGCTCCTGGGTGGTCGGAAGAAGTTGCTCCAGGGTGGTCGGAAGAAGTTGCTCCAGGGTGGTCGGAAGAAGTTGCTCCAGGGTGGTCGGAAGAAGTTGCTCCTGGGTGGTCGGAGAAGTTGCTCCTGGGTGGTCGGAAGAAGTTGCTCCTGGGTGGTCGGAAGAAGTTGCTCCTGGGTGGTCGGAAGAAGTTGCTCCTGGGTGGTCGGAAGAAGTTGCTCCTGGGTGGTCGGAAGAAGTTGCTCCTGGGTGGTCGGAAGAAGTTGCTCCTGGGTGTCGGAAGAAGTTGCTCCTGGGTGGTCGGAAGAAGTTGCTCCTGGGTGGTCGGAAGAAGTTGCTCCTGGTGGTCGGAAGAAGTTGCTCCTGGGTGGTCGGAAGAAGTTGCTCCTGGGTGGTCGGAAGAAGTTGCTCCTGGTGGTCGGAAGAAGTTGCTCCTGGGTGGTCGGAAGAAGTTGCTCCTGGGTGGTCGGAAGAAGTTGCTCCTGGGTGGTCGGAAGAAGTTGCTCCTGGGTGGTCGGAAGAAGTTGCTCCTGGATGGTTGGGCGAAGTTGCTCCAGGGTGGTCAGAAGAAGTTGCTCCTGGGTGGTCTGTTCTGTTTGTTCTGGAGAGAAGTGGCTTCTTCGCTGTCCTTCTTGACACCAGGTCGTCCTCCATCAGTCTTCACCTCATTGTGTGTAGAGATGCATCGCCACCTACCTGCTGTCGTTCCTGAGCAAGCTCTGTACTGGTGGTGACCCGGTCCCCTAGCTGAATCCAGACGGTCCTGGTACTTGCTGGTATTTCTTGGGCCTTCGCCTTCTTCACAACATTTGACGTTTTCTCCTTGAAGTTATTGATGATCTAAGAAATGGTTGATTTAAGAGGAAATCTTACAAGCAGCAAGATCCTTGCCTGTGAATCCCTTTTGATGCAAAGTAATGATGATTGCACGTGTCTCTTTGGGCGTAACCATGGTTAACAGAAGAAGACAATGATTTCAACATCCCCCTTAAAGCAAGCAGTCTACTCTTCTAATCCAATCAGCAGGACAGTGATATAAGCTGCCTTGTCCTTGTTCTCCTGAGATAACGAAAAGATCACCGACATGATGTTAGCGGGTTATTTTGTCAAAATGAGGTTTTGTTGATTTTCATGGTGCGGCCTGACCTTACAATTTATTACAATTAATCTGATCGCTCCTCATAACTCATAATCACCGGCAAAATGGGTGAAAACCAGAATTTGTGTGTCTGAAAATCTTTGGCCACGACTGTGCAGTGTACAGGGCGGAGGCAGAAGGCGCCATCCACTGTGCAGTGTACAGAGCGGAGGCAGAAGGCGCCATCCACTGTGCAGTGTACAGAGCGGGGGCAGAAGGCGCCATCCACTGTGCAGTGTACAGAGCGGGGGCAGAAGGCGCCATCCACTGTGCAGTGTACAGAGCGGGGGCAGAAGGCGCCATCCACTGTGCAGTGTACAGAGCGGAGGCAGAAGGCGCCATCCACTGTGCAGTGTACAGAGCGGGGTGCAGAAGGCGCCATCCACTGTGCAGTGTACAGAGCGGGGGCAGAAGGCGCCATCCACTGTGGCAGTGTACAGAGCGGGGGCAGAAGGCTCCATCCACTGTGCAGTGTACAGAGCGGAGGCAGAAGGCGCCATCCACTGTGCAGTGTACAGAGCGGGGGGCAAGAAGGCGCCATCCACTGTGCAGTGAACAGAGCGGAGGCAGAAGGCGCCATCCACTGTGCAGTGTACAGAGCGGGGGCAGAAGGCTCCATCCACTGTGCAGTGTACAGAGCGGGGGCAGAAGGCGCCAATCCACTGTGCATTGTACAGAGCGGGGGCAGAAGGCGCCATCCACTGTGCAGTGTACAGAGCGGAGGCAGAAGGCGCCATCCACTGTGCAGTGTACAGAGCGGAGGCAGAAGGCGCCATCCACTGTGCAGTGTACAGAGCGGAGGCAGAAGGAGCCATACACTGTGCAGTGTACAGAGCGGAGGCAGAAGGCGCCATACACTGTGCAGTGAACAGAGCGGAGGCAGAAGGCGCCATCCACTGTGCAGTGTACAGAGCGGAGGCAGAAGGCGCCATCCACTGTGCAGTGTACAGAGCGGAGGCAGAAGGCGCCATCCACTGTGCAGTGTACAGAGCGGGGGCAGAAGGCGCCATCCACTGTACAGTGAACAGAGCGGAGGCAGAAGGCGCCATCCACTGTGCAGTGTACAGAGCGGGGGCAGAAGGCGCCATACACTGTGCAGTGAACAGAGCGGAGGCAGAAGGCGCCATCCACTGTGCTGTGTACAGAGCGGGAAGGCGCCATCCACTGTGCAGTGTACAGAGCGGAGGCAGAAGGCGCCATCCACTGTGCAGTGTACAGAGCAGAGGCAGAAGGCGCCATCCACTGTGCAGTGTACAGAGCGGGGGCAGAAGGCGCCATCCACTGTGCAGTGTACAGAGCGGGGGCAGAAGGCGCCATACACTGTGCAGTGTACAGAGATGAGGCAGAAGGCGCCATCCACTGTGCAGTGTACAGAGCGGGGGCAGAAGGCACCATCCACTGTGCAGTGAACAGAGCGGAGGCAGAAGGCCGCCATCCACTGTGCAGTGTACAGAGCGGAGGCAGAAGGCGCCATTCACTGTGCAGTGTACAGAGCGGGAAGGCGCCATCCACTGTGCAGTGTACAGAGCGGAGGCAGAAGGCGCCATCCACTGTGCAGTGTACAGAGCGGAGGCAGAAGGCGCCATCCACTGTGCAGTGTACAGAGCGGAGGCAGAAGGCACCATCCACTGTGCAGTGTACAGGGGAAGCCCTGGCAGGCAGAGGGCAGAAGGCGCCATCCACTGTGCAGTGTACAGAGCGGAGGCAGAAGGCGCCATCCACTGTGCAGTGTACAGAGCGGAGGCAGAAGGCGCCATCCACTGTGCAGTGTACAGAGCGGGGCAGAAGGCGCCATCCACTGTGCAGTGTACAGAGCGGGAAGGCGCCATCCACTGTGCAGTGTACAGAGTGGAGGCAGAAGGCGCCATCCACTGTGCAGTGTACAGAGCGGAGCCAGAAGGCACCATCCACTGTGCAGTGTACAGAGCGGAGGCAGAAGGCGCCATCCACTGTGCAGTGTACAGAGTGGAGGCAGAAGGCGCCATCCACTGTGCAGTGTACAGAGCGGAGGCAGAAGGCGCCATCCACTGTGCAGTGTACAGAGCGGAGGCAGAAGGCGCCATCCATTGTGCAGTGTACAGAGCGGAGGCAGAAGGCGCCATCCATTGTGCAGTGAACAGAGCGGAGGCAGAAGGCGCCATCCACTGTGCAGTGTACAGAGCGGAGGCAGAAGGCGCCATCCACTGTGCAGTGTACAGAGCGGGGGCCAGAAGGCGCCATCCACTGTGCAGTGAACAGAGCGGAGGCAGAAGGCGCCATCCACTGTGCAGTGTACAGAGCGGGGGCAGAAGGCGCCATACACTGTGCAGTGAACAGAGCGGAGGCAGAAGGCGCCATCCACTGTGCAGTGAACAGAGGGGAGGCAGAAGGCGCCATACACTGTGCAGTGAACAGAGCGGGGGGCAGAAGGCGTCATCCACTGTGCAGTGTACAGAGCGGGGGCAGAAGGCGCCATACACTGTGCAGTGAACAGAGCGGAGGCAGAAGGCGCCATCCACTGTGGCAGTGTACAGAGCGGAGGCAGAAGGCGCCATCCACTGTGCAGTGTACAGAGCGGGGGCAGAAGGCGCCATACACTGTGCAGTGAACAGAGCGGAGGCAGAAGGCGCCATACACTGTGCAGTGTACAGAGCGGAGGCAGAAGGCGCCATCCACTGTGCAGTGTACAGAGCGGGGGCAGAAGGCGCCATACACTGTGCAGTGAACAGAGCGGAGGCAGAAGGCGCCATACACTGTGCAGTGAACAGAGCGGAGGCAGAAGGCGCCATACACTGTGCAGTGTACAGAGCGGAGGCAGAAGGCGCCATCCACTGTGCAGTGTACAGAGCGGAGGCAGAAGGCGCCATCCACTGTGCAGTGTACAGAGCGGGGGCAGAAGGCGCCATCCACTGTGCAGTGAACAGAGCGGAGGCAGAAGGCACCATACACTGTGCAGTGTACAGAGCGGGGGCAGAAGGCGCCATCCACTGTGCAGTGTACAGAGCGGGGGCAGAAGGCACCATCCACTGTGCAGTGTACAGAGCGGAGGCAGAAGGCGCCATCCACTGTGCAGTGTACAGAGCGGAGGCAGAAGGCACCATACACTGTGCAGTGTACAGAGCGGAGGCAGAAGGCGCCATCCACTGTGCAGTGTACAGAGCGGAGGCAGAAGGCGCCATCCACTGTGCAGTGTACAGAGCGGAGGCAGATGGCGCCATCCACTGTGCAGTGAACAGAGCGGAGGCAGAAGGCGTCATACACTGTGCAGTGAACAGAGTGGAGGCAGAAGGCGTCATACACTGTGCAGTGTACAGAGCGGAGGCAGAAGGCGCCATCCACTGTGCAGTGTTCCGAGCGGGGCAGAAGGCGCCATCCACTGTGCAGTGTACAGAGCGGAGACAGAAGGCGCCATCCACTGTGCAGTGAACAGAGCGGAGGCAGAAGGCGCCATCCACTGTGCAGTGTACAGAGCGGAGGCAGAAGGCGCCATCCACTGTGCAGTGTACAGAGCGGAGGCAGAAGGCGCCATCCACTGTGCAGTCTACAGAGCGGAGGCAGAAGGCGCCATCCACTGTGCAGTGTACAGAGCGGAGGCAGAAGGCGCCATCCACTGTGCAGTGTACAGAGCGGAGGCAGAAGGCGCCATCCACTGTGCAGTGTACAGAGATGAGGCAGAAGGCGCCATACACTGTGCAGTGTACAGAGATGAGGCAGAAGGCGCCATACACTGTGTAGTGGCTGTGTGTTATGGGCTGTCCTGGCTTTTAGTCGCTCCCACTTGGAGACTTCACACTTATCTTGGTCAGCACTTTGTGACCGTCTCTTCTGTCACCATTTGGTCACTAGATTTAGCAAAGCCCCTTGTCCTATGCTCACAATGTCACATTCCCTCCGCAGTCTTTTCCCTGTAGTATGTCTCTCCCAGTCTGAGCACTCTGTTAGACCTCTGTTTTGTACTCGCTGCAGTCTCTTTCCTTCTCCTTCCTCTTCCCCAGTAGGTGTTCCTAGCAGTCTCATAGTCCATCTTGTGCTCCCTCTCAATATTGCATTAGCTGCAGTGATTTATACCATGAGCACTCTCAGGTCTCATTATTTAGGGGATCTGTATTAGTTTAGGGGGTCTGGTCTGGGGTCTGTATTAGTTTAGGGGGTCTGGAGTCTGTATTAGTTTAGGGGGTCTGGTCTGGGGGTCTGTATTAGTTTAGGGGGTCTGGTCTGGGGGTCTGTATTAGTTTAGGGGATCTGTATTAGTTTAGGGGGTCTGGTCTGGGGTCTGTATTAGTTTAGGGGGTCTGGTCTGGGGTCTGTATTAGTTTAGGAGATCTGGTCTGAGGTCTGTATTAGTTTAGGGGGTCTGCTCTGGGGTCTGTATTAGTTTAGGGGATCTGTATTAGTTTAGGGGGTCTGGTCTGGGGGTCTGTATTAGTTTAGGGGGTCTGGTCTGGGGTCTGTATTAGTTTAGGAGATCTGGTCTGAGGTCTGTATTAGTTTAGGGGTCTGCTCTGGGGTCTGTATTAGTTTAGGGGGTCTGCTCTGAGGTCTGTATTAGTTTAGGGGTCTGGTCTGGGGTCTATATTAGTTTAGGGGGTCTGGTCTGGGGTCTGTATTAGTTTAGAAGGTCTGGTCTGGGCGCTGTATTAGTTTAGGGGGTCTGGTCTGTGGTCTGTATTAGTTTAGGGGGTCTGCTCTGGGGTCTGTATTAGTTTAGGGGGTCTGCTCTGAGGTCGGTATTAGTTTAGGGGGTCTGGTCTGGGGTCTGTATTAGTTTAGGGGGTCTGGTGTCTGTATTAGTTTAGGGGTCTGCTCTGGGGTCTGTATTAGTTTAGGGGTCTGCTCTGGGTCTATTAGTTTAGGGGGTCTGGTCTGAGGTCTGTATTAGTTTAGGGGGTCTGGTCTGGGTCTGTATTAGTTTAGGGCGTCTGGTCTGGGGTCTGTATTAGTTTAGGGGGTCTGCATTAGTTTAGGGGGTCTGGTCTGGGGTCTGTATTAGTTTAGGGGGTCTAGTCTGGGGTCTGTATTAGTTTAGGAGCTCTGGTCTGGGGTCTCATTATTTAGGGGTCTGGTCTGGGGTCTGTATTAGTTTAGGGGGTCTGGTCTGGGGGTCTGTATTAGTTTAGGGGATCTGTATTAGTTTAGGGGGTCTGGTCTGGGGTCTGTATTAGTTTAGGGGGTCTGGTCTGGGGTCTGTATTAGTTTAGGAGATCTGGTCTGAGGTCTGTATTAGTTTAGGGGGTCTGCTCTGGGGTCTGTATTAGTTTAGGGGGTCTGGTGTCTGTATTAGTTTAGGGGGTCTGCTCTGAGGTCTGTATTAGTTTAGGGGGTCTGGTCTGGGGTCTATATTAGTTTAGGGGGTCTGATCTGGGGTCTGTATTAGTTTAGAAGGTCTGGTCTGGGCGCTGTATTAGTTTAGGGGGTCTGGTCTGTGGTCTGTATTAGTTTAGGGGTCTGGTCTGGGGGTCTGTATTAGTTTAGGGGGTCTGGTCTGGGGGTCTGTATTAGTTTAGGGGATCTGTATTAGTTTAGGGGGTCTGGTCTGGGGTCTGTATTAGTTTAGGGGGTCTGGTCTGGGGTCTGTATTAGTTTAGGAGATCTGGTCTGAGGTCTGTATTAGTTTAGGGGGTCTGCTCTGGGGTCTGTATTAGTTTAGGGGTCTGGTGTCTGTATTAGTTTAGGGGGTCTGCTCTGAGGTCTGTATTAGTTTAGGGGGTCTGGTCTGGGGTCTATATTAGTTTAGGGGGTCTGGTCTGGGGTCTGTATTAGTTTAGAAGGTCTGGTCTGGGCGCTGTATTAGTTTAGGGGGTCTGGTCTGTGGTCTGTATTAGTTTAGGGGGTCTGCTCTGGGGTCTGTATTAGTTTAGGGGGTCTGCTCTGAGGTCGGTATTAGTTTAGGGGGTCTGGTCTGGGGTCTGTATTAGTTTAGGGGTCTGGTGTCTGTATTAGTTTAGGGGGTCTGCTCTGGGGTCTGTATTAGTTTAGGGGGTCTGCTCTGGGGTCTATTAGTTTAGGGGTCTGGTCTGAGGTCTGTATTAGTTTAGGGGGTCTGGTCTGGGTCTGTATTAGTTTAGGGGGTCTGGTCTGGGGTCTGTATTAGTTTAGGGCGTCTGGTCTGGGGTCTGTATTAGTTTAGGGGGTCTGCTCTGAGGTCTGTATTAGTTTAGGGGGTCTGGTCTGGGGTCTGTATTAGTTTAGGGGTCTACTCTGGGGTCTGTATTAGTTTAGGGGGTCTGTATTAGTTTAGGGGCTCTGGTCTGAGGTCTCATTATTTAGGGGGTCTGGTCTGGGGTCTATATTAGTTTAGGGGGTCTGGTCTGGGGTCTGTATTAGTTTAGAAGGTCTGGTCTGGGGTCTGTATTAGTTTAGAGGGTCTGGTCTGGGGTCTGTATTAGTTTAGGGGGTCTGGTCTGGGGTCTGTATTAGTTTAGGGGCTCTGGTCTGAGGTCTCATTATTTAGGGGGTCTGGTCTGGGGTCTATATTAGTTTAGGGGTCTGCTCTGGGGTCTGTATTAGTTTAGGGGTCTGCTCTGGGGTCTGTATTAGTTTAGGGGGTCTGGTCTGGGATCTGAATTAGTTTAGGGGATCTGGTCTGAGGTCTGTATTAGTTTAGGGGGTCTGGTCTGGGGTCTGTATTATTTTAGGGGCTCTAGTCTGAGGTCTCATTATTTAGGGGGTCTGGTCTGGGGTCTATATTAGTTTAGGGGGTCTGGTCTGGGGTCTGTATTAGTTTAGGATGTCTGGTCTGGGGTCTGTATTAGTGTAGGGGGTCTGGTCTGGGGTCTGTATTAGTTTAGGGGTCTGGTCTGGGATCTGAATTAGTTTAGGGGGTCTGGTCTGTGGTCTGTATTAGTTTAGGGGGTCTGGTCTGGGGGTCTGTATTAGTTTAGGGGGTCTGGTCTGGGGTCTGTATTAGTTTAGGGGGTCTGGGGTCTGTATTAGTTTAGGATGTCTGGTCTGGGGTCTGTATTAGTTTAGGGGGTCTGGTCTGGGGTCTGTATTAGTTTAGGGGGTCTGGTCTGGGATCTGAATTAGTTTAGGGGGTCTGGTCTGTGGTCTGTATTAGTTTAGGGGGTCTGGTCTGGGGGTCTGTATTAGTTTAGGGGGTCTGGTCTGAGGTCTCATTATTTAGGGGCTCTGCTCTGGGGTCTGTATTAGTTTAGTGAGTTTGGTCTAGGGTCTGTATGATTTTACAGGGTCTGCTTGCAGTCTACATTTTGGGTTGTGCTGAATGGGGTTAGATGTTACTTGTGATTCCAATGCCACAGGTTTGGGTCATGCCCCACATCACAGAAAAGCTCATCTATGTTGAGTTTTGCGCTTTAGAGTGTGATTGTCGTGACTGACAGGAGAAATCTCCATCTCTCCCTCGCTTTAATGAGCCTGCACATTTATGAGTGCGTCAGTATTCAGAATGGGGCTGTGGCTTAGCGCCCCAAAGTTTGTAAACTGTCGGCCATGATTACACGTTCTTGTGGGTGCTGACTCCTCCCCACTTGGGGTCACCAATCAATCCTTACGATCAGTAGCGGTTCCTGATCAATGGTGTGCCTCTGTTCTATCATCTTCCTGAAGGAATCCCCAAATCTATTGCGTCTCATGATTTAGGGTTCCCCCAAATGTGAGGCCCATCTTTTTGGGTCCATGACCACAATGAGCTTCTCAGTTGTTTTGGAACCTCAAAATGTTAAAGTGTGGTGAATCAGGGTAACAGATGTCAGGCATCAAGCGGATGGGTCCTGGGACCCCACAATCCCGACCCCTCGCTGACCCAGATCGCCTTGGGTGCGGTGCACTAACGATGTGAAGTCCACTGGGGCCCCGTATGGTGAACACAGCTCCACATCAGGCCACGCGGGGGAAGGGGTCACCTTATAAAGGGACTTTATTATCCACTGGGATCAGTCCCTCATGAACTATTTACACAGGTATAAATCTGACACCCCGCTGTCTGCACAGCACAGTTCATTGTCTCTACGGGTTGTCAGGTCACTCGTATAAAGCATTGTCCATCGCTTGCCCGTGTCCAGTCCACGAATAGGCGCAGAGAAGCAGCAAAGGAGCCGTCAACCGTCCAAAGAGGAGCGTACAGACGAGGCGGGGGCAGGGTCAGAGGCCTGAGAAGGAGGACTGCGATGGGAAGATGGGTCCGTTCTCCTGCAGAAGAAGACGATACAAGAGAAGATGTTACAAGAAGGTCCTGCCAACCCAAATATGTGGGAGAAGCAGCAAGCAGAGATTTTGAAATGGTGAAAAGCTGGAAAATGTTCATTAAAGCAGTTTTCCCGGACCCCGTGGGCCCCGCATACAACCCTATAGGAGGACGCTTACATAATATACTTACCGTTCTGAGCTTGTGTGGGTCGGGAACCTGGTACCAACCTCCCCCCATCCCCGTTCTACCGCCAACGTCACGTCCTTCACCAGGTTTCCGGCCTGGACGGGACTTCTGCAGTGTAACCCCATCCTGACCTACGGTGGACCAGTGTGAGCGGCACAAACCTCTCCTGACACATTGTAACAAACATCCGACAGAGATTTCTTCTGCTGTGATAAGTCTGCGCTGACCCTCGGCCGGAGGTCGCAACGACGCTTGCACAGGAATCACAGCCACGTGTACAGGCAATTTTACGCTTTGCAAAAAGTCTTGCGAGTATTTTGTTTGGCGCAGTGTGTCAGCGCAGCCTGGAATGTGAGGCCATAAAAAAAACGAGACGCAGTAAAAAAACATAAAACGACGCATATCTGGTATTGTGTGATCCGTACCTTCCCCAGGAACAGCGGTTACAGCGATTACAGCAACAGGAAATATGAACCCCAAAACTGTGCCATGGTGTCCCCCAAAAAACAAGTCCTGAAGCGGCTACAACACAGAAAAATGTAAAAGGCGCCACCCAGCGTCTTATTCCGTGCTGCTCCTTGGCTGCAAATGCTGTGCGCACCGAAAAAAGTGGCGCAACCTCTGCCCTCGGCGGTGATATCAGGACATAGCTGCAAACGTAGACAAAGCGTTCATTCACTGACAGCAAGCAGAGATCTCAAAAGTGTCAAGAGCTTGAAAAATGAGATGTATTCGAGAGAATGGGGGAGGATTTGGGGGTTCTGGGTCCCGTAATGTGCGCTGCGCTCAGATATCTGCGCTGGGGGGGGGATCACTCCTGCAGTGTATGGAGCTCCTGGCATCGCACTACATCTCCGCAGACTGAGCAGAGTTGGACTCTATAAATCCTCATCTGGGCCACAGGCCGCTCCCAGCACCCACTGACACATCAAAAGGGGCGACCGGTGGGGGTTTCCGTTAACCCTGCATTTGCCTTATGTTGGCAGCCGTTCTCCACTCTGCACATATTTCATGCTACATGTGGTTTTTATCAGGTCACGCTGGCTCCGCCGCTCCTGGTGTTAACCGTCTCACAGACAAACGTCCATCCACACAAACATACAGGAAAACATGGCCGCCAAATCACACCGACATACGAGTGCATGGTGCAACGCTGTAATATATACGTATGAACACATAGCGCCATATATAACACAGTAAAGCATCGTCCGTATCTTCAGCTGGACATACAGTAAGAATGATGTAATATA
>ONZH01029784.1:0-21512 GCA_900303285.1 Rhinella marina
GACCCTTAGCCCTGGGGTTCCACATTGTTTGTATATAAGTGTATGATATAAAAAAAAAAAATTAAACGGGCCTGGTGTACTGAAATCCACAAACTTGTTCAGTCTGGTAGAATTAAGTGACGTACAGAAAGTGTCACCTGGACAGTATATACGGATGGGAGCGAGTGTGCTGAACTGTGACACACAGAAAGGTTACACACAGCTGAGTAAAATGGATTTGTATCACTGAACTAAAACAACTGAAAAAATAATTTTCTTTTTTATATTTTGTTTTTTTGGGAACGTGACATGCAGGAACTATGGTAGAACTGACTGACACCCTGTTAATGGTGGCTATTTAGTCTGCGACCCAGACAAATGTCGCACGGAGAATTTTCTGGATCAAGAGGTAGATGATATTGGTAGCAAATGACTTGGTTGTATTCAGTGACGTACTGAAAGTGTAACCTGGACAGTATATACAGATGGGAGCTAGTGTACTGAACTGTGACACACAGAAAGGTTACACGCAGCTGAGTAAAATGGATTTGTATCACTGAGCTAAAACAACTGAAAAAATAAATTTTTAATTTTTTTTTTCTTTTTTTGGGAACGTGACGTGCAAGAACTATGGTAGAACTCACTGACACCCTGTTAACGGTGGCTATTTAGTCTGCGACCCAGAAAAATGTCGCACAGAGAATTTTCTGGATCAAGCGGTAGATGATATTGGTAGGAAATGACTTGGTTGTATTCTGTGACGTACATAAAGTGTCACCTGGACAGTATATACGGATCGGAGCGAATGTGCTGAACTGTGACACACAGAAAGGTTACACACAGCTGAGTAAAATGTATTTGTATCACTGAACTAAAACAACTGAAAAAATAATTTTTTTTTTATTTTGTTTTTTTGGGAACGTGACGTGCAGGAACTATGGTAGAACTCTCTGACACCCTGTTAACGGTGGCTATTTAGTCTGCGACCCAGACAAATGTCGCACAGAGAATTTTCTGGATCAAGCGGTAGATGATATTGGTAGCAAATGACTTGGTTGTATTCTGTGACGTACAGAAAGTGTCACCTGGACAGTATATACGGATGGGAGCGAATGTGCTGAACTGTGACACACAGAAAGGTTACACACAGCTGAGTAAAATGGATTTGTATCACTGAGCTAAAACAACTGAAAAAAAAATATATTTTTTTTAATTTGTTTTTTTGGGAACGTGACGAGCAAGAACTATGGTAGAACTCACTGACACCCTGTTAACGGTGGCTATTTAGTCTTCGACCCAGACAAATGTCGCACAGAGAATTTTCTGGATTAAGCGGTAGATGATATTGGTAGCAAATGACTTGGTTGTATTCTGTGACGTACAGAAAGTGTCACCTGGACAGTCTCGGTCCCAGCCTCCACCAAGTTAATCCAATGTGCCGTCAGTGAGATATAGTGTCTCTGCCCGGCAGCACTTGTCCACGTGTCCGTGGTTAGGTGGACCTTCTCAGAAACAGCGTTGGTCAGGGCACGGATGATGTTCTGTGACACGTGCTGGTGTAGGGCTGGGACGGCACATCGGGAAAAACAGTGGCGGCTGTGGACGGAATACCGAGGGGCAGCCACCGCCATGAGATTTCGAAAGGCCTCGGTCTCTACCAGCCTATAGGGCAGCATCTCCAGGCTAAGCAATTTGTAGATGTGGACGTTGAGGGCTTGGGCATGTGGGTGGGTGGAACTGTATTTCCTCTTGCGCTCCAGCGTCTGCTGTAAAGACAGCTGAACGCTGCGCTGGGACACGTTGGTGGACGCTGTGGAAGATCGTGGAGGCGAAGGTGTGGTTTTCCGGTGGGGGGCGCTCGTGCCAGGGTCCTGGGCAGGGGGTTGACTAGCAGAGGCAGCGTGTGACGCAGGGGGTTGACTAGCAGAGGCAGCGAGTGACACAGGGGAATGAGCAGTGGTGTGACCCGCAGGAGGTGGTGAACGGCCTTGGTTCCATTGAGTGGGGTGTTTAGCACTCATATGCCTGCGCATGCTGGTGGTGGTTAGGCTAGTAGTGGTGGCACCCCTGCTGATCCTGGTGTGGCACAGGTTGCACACCACAGTCCGTCGGTCATCCTCACTTTCTTTAAAGAACCTCCAGACTTGCGAACATCTAGGCCTCGCCACGGGAGCTTCACTACGTGAAACAGTTGCTGCTGATGCACCAGCTCTGGCCCTGCTTCTCCCTCTGGCCACACCACTGCCTATTACAACCTGTTCTGGTGCAGCACTCGCCTCCGCCTCAGAAGCACTGTCTTCACTCGGCATATCAACCCAGCTTGGGTCAGTCACCTCATCATCCTCCGATTCCTCAGTCTGCTCCCCCCTCGGAATTCATCCCCTAACAACAACTTCACCACTGTCTGACAACCGTGTCTCCTCATCGTCTGACACCTCTTTACAAACTTCTTCCACTAACTCAACATTGTCATCATCATCACCCACAGACTGCGACAGTTGGAAAACTTGGGCATCGGGAACGAGGTCAGCAGCAATCTGAGAAGTGGTTTGTGACTCTGGGAAGGGTCCAGAAAACAGTTCCTGAGAGTATGCCGGATCACATTCCAAATTTTCCTGGGAGGGGGCAGACTGGGGGGAAGGAGGTTGAGGTGGAGGAGCCATAGGAGTGCTCCCTTGGGTAACGTGGGTGGACTGCGTGGAAGACTGACTGGTGAACAAATTACTTGAAGCATTGTCCGCAATCCACGAGATCATCTGATCGCACTGTTGTGGTTTCAACAGTCCTCTACCACGTGTCCCTGTAAGTTGAGACATGAAGCTAGGGAGTGTAACTCTGCGGCGTTCCACAGCTCCCTCATCAGAAGATACTGTCTCACCCTGCCCAGGACCAAGGCCTCTGCCCCCTGCAGTAATTGAATGCCCACACCCACGCCCACGCCCTCGTCCTCGACCCTTAGCCCTGGGGTTCAACATTGTTTGTATATAAGTGTATGATATAAAAAAAAAATTAAACGGGCCTGGTGTACTGAAACCCACAAACTTGTTCAGTCTGGTAGAATTAAGTGACGTACAAAAAGTGTGACCTGGACAGTATATACGGATGGGAGCGAGTGTGCTGAACTGTGACACACAGAAAGGTTACACACAGCTGAGTAAAATGGATTTATATCACTGAACTAAAACAACTGAAAAAATAATTTTCTTTTTTATATTTTGTTTTTTTGGGAACGTGACGTGCAGGAACTATGGTAGAACTGACTGACACCCTGTTAACGGTGGCTATTTAGTCTGCGACCCAGACAAATGTTGCACAGAGAATTTTCTGGATCAAGAGGTAGATGATATTGGTAGCAAATGACTTGGTTGTATTCTGTGACGTACAGAAAGTGTCACCTGGACAGTATATACAGATGGGAGCGAATGTGCTGAACTGTGACACACAGAAAGGTTACACACAGCTGAGTAAAATGGATTTGTATCACTGAACTAAAAAAACTGAAAAAATAATTTTTTTTTTTTATTTTGTTTTTTTTGGGAACGTGACATGCAGGAACTATGGTAGAACTCACTGACACCCTGTTAACGGTGGCTATTTAGTCTGCGACCCAGACAAATGTCGCACAGAGAATTTTCTGGATCAAGCGGTAGATGATATTGGTAGCAAATGACTTGGTTGTATTCTGTGACGTACAGAAAGTGTCACCTGGACAGTATATACGGATCGGAGCGAATGTGCTGAACTGTGACACACAGAAAGGTTACACACAGCTGAGTAAAATGGATTTGTATCACTGAACTAAAACAACTGAAAAAATATATATTTTTTTATATTTTGTTTTTTTGGGAACGTGACGTGCAGGAACTATGGTAGAACTCACTGACACCCTGTTAACGGTGGCTATTTAGTCTGCGACCCAGACAAATGTCACACAGAGAATTTTCTGGATCAAGCGGTAGATGATATTGGTAGCAAATGACTTGGTTGTATTCTGTGACATACAGAAAGTGTCACCTGGACAGTATATACGGATCGGAGCGAATGTGCTTAACTGTGACACACAGAAAGGTTACACACAGCTGAGTAAAATGGATTTGTATCACTGAGCTAAAACAACTGAAAAAATAATATTTTTTTTTAATTTTGTTTTTTTGGGAACGTGACGTGCAAGAACTATGGTAGAACTCAGTGACACCCTGTTAACGGTGGCTATTTAGTCTGCGACCCAGACAAATGTCGCACAGAGAATTTTCTGGATCAAGCGGTAGATGATATTGGTAGCAAATGACTTGGTTGTATTCTGTGACGTACAGAAAGTGTCACCTGGACAGTATATACGGATCGGAGTGAATGTGCTGAACTGTGACACACAGAAAGGTTACACACAGCTGAGTAAAATGGATTTGTATCACTGAACTAAAACAACTGAAAAAATATTTTTTTTTTTATATTGTTTTTTTGGGAACGTGACGTGCAGGAACTATGGTAGAACTGACTGACACCCTGTTAACAGTGGCTATTTAGTCTGCGACCCAGACAAATGTCGTACAGAGAGTTTTCTGGATCAAGCGGTAGATGATATTGGTAGCAAATGACTTGGTTGTATTCTGTGACGTACAGAAAGTGTCACCTGGACAGTATATACGGATCGGAGCAAATGTGCTGAACTGTGACACACAGAAAGGTTACACACAGCTTAGTAAAATGGCTATTAGTCTGCGACCCAGACAAATGTCGCACAGAGAATTTTCTGGATCAATCGGTAGATGATATTGGTAGCAAATGACTTGGTTATATTCTGTGACGTACAGAAAGTGTCACCTGGACAGTATATACGGATCGGAGCGAATGTGCTGAACTGTGACACACAGAAAGGTTACACACAGCTGAGTAAAATGGATTTGTATCACTGAACTAAAACAACTGAAAATTTTTTTTTTTTTTTTATATTTAGTTTTTTTGGGAACGTGACGTGCAGGAACTATGGTAGAACTGACTGAACACCCTGTTAACGGTGGCTATTTAGTCTGCAACCCAGACAAATGTCGCACAGAGAGTTTTCTGGATCAAGCGGTAGATGATATTGGTAGCAAATGACTTGGTTGTATTCTGTGACGTACAGAAAGTGTCACCTGGACAGTATATACGGATCGGAGTGAATGTGCTGAACTGTGACACACAGAAAGGTTACACACAGCTGAGTAAAATGGATTTGTATCACTGAACTAAAACAACTGAAAAATATTTTTTTTTTATATTTTGTTTTTTTGGGAACGTGACGTGCAGGAACTATGGTAGAACTGACTGACACCCTGTTAACAGTGGCTATTTAGTCTGCGACCCAGACAAATGTCGTACAGAGAGTTTTCTGGATCAAGCGGTAGATGATATTGGTAGCAAATGACTTGGTTGTATTCTGTGACGTACAGAAAGTGTCACCTGGACAGTATATACGGATCGGAGCAAATGTGCTGAACTGTGACACACAGAAAGGTTACACACAGCTGAGTAAAATGGCTATTTAGTCTGCGACCCAGACAAATGTCGCACAGAGAATTTTCTGGATCAATCGGTAGATGATATTGGTAGCAAATGACTTGGTTATATTCTGTGACGTACAGAAAGTGTCACCTGGACAGTATATACGGATCGGAGCGAATGTGCTGAACTGTGACACACAGAAAGGTTACACACAGCTGAGTAAAATGGATTTGTATCACTGAACTAAAACAACTGAAAATTTTTTTTTTTTTTATATTTAGTTTTTTTGGGAACGTGACGTGCAGGAACTATGGTAGAACTGACTGAACACCCTGTTAACGGTGGCTATTTAGTCTGCAACCCAGACAAATGTCGCACAGAGAGTTTTCTGGATCAAGCGGTAGATGATATTGGTAGCAAATGACTTGGTTGTATTCTGTGACGTACAGAAAGTGTCACCTGGACAGTATATACGGATCGGAGCGAATGTGCTGAATTGTGACACACAGAAAGGTTACACAAAGCTGAGTAAAATGGATTTGTATCACTGAGCTAAAACAACTGAAAAACTAATTTTTTTTTATATTTGTTTTTTTATTTTTTTTTGCAAATTTTGTTTTTTTCGGAACGTGACGTGCAGGAACTATGGTAGAACTCACTGACACCCTGTTAACGGTGGCTATTTAGTCTGCGACCCAGACAAATGTCGCACAGAGAATTTTCTGGATCAAGCTGTAGATGATATTGGTAGCAAATGACTTGGTTGTATTCTGTGACGTACAGAAAGTGTCACCTGGACAGTATATACGGATCGGAGCGAATGTGCTGAACTGTCACACACATAAAGGTTACACACAGCTGAGTAAAATGGATTTGTATCACTGAGCTAAAACAACTGAAAAAAATATATTTTTTTTTATTTTGTTTTTTTTGGGAACGTGACGTGCAAGAACTATGGTAGAACTCACTGACACCCTGTTAACGGTGGCTATTTAGTCTGCGACCCAGACAAATGTCGCACAGAGAGTTTTCTGGATCAAGCTGTAGATGATATTGGTAGCAAATGACTTGGTTGTATTCTGTGACGTACAGAAAGTGTCACCTGGACAGTATATATGGATTGGAGTGAGTCAGTACTGAACTGTGACAAACAGAATGGTTCCACACTGCTGTGTGCAATGGATTTGTATCACTGAGATAGAACAATAAAAAAAAAAAACACGGTTAGATATGGCGATAGCTGCACTAGTAGTGCCAGCCAGCCAAGCCAGGAGACAAAAAAAAAATTCTTCTAGCCCTTAGAAGGGCTGTTGGGTTCTTTGTGGGTGATTCCTGCCTAACTGAGAACTAAATTCAAGCCCTAACACTGTCCCTGAAAGGCAGCAGCTCTATCCCTAACGACATCCAGACGGCATCTGAGCCGAGCGCCGCGGCCAGTCACTAGTATATTCCAGGGTCACCTGATCAGGCCAGCCAACCCCTGCTATCGACATGTAAGGGCCCCACGTGATGCTGGGTGTACTGTAGAGTCTCCTGGCTTGTGATTGGCTGTGTTTATAGGCGCCAAAAAAGCATGATGGGGAAGTTGCCATTTCCTCGAGTATGGCGAGATACTCGTCCGAGCTGCGAGTACTTACGAGTACCCTAATACTCGAACGAGCACCAAGCTCGGACGAGTATGCTCGCTCATCTCTACTTGCGAATCTATATTGCCGAACATTGGATACGGTAGCAAGTAGAAGACCAAACACATGCTGCTCACAGGGTTACGCAAATTCCTGGTCCACCCGCAAATTCCTTGTCCACAATGTCAAGGAGGACGAGGTTCTGTGGATGAGCAACAAGTCCTTCTGTACTGAAATCGCCGACAAAGTCTCCATCTAAGAACCTACAGACCCTTGTGGAGAGAGCGGCACAGCTCGCCATCAAAGTGAGGAACCCCAAACACTTGATCGAGCTCATAATTGACAATTGTACCGGTTGATGCTAAATTTTTAAGTTGGGGTCCTGTGTCGTCATTCTAACTCCATCCGGCTGTTGTCACTACCACACACGCTAGCCCCAGGGGGCACTCCCCTGGCTCTTCCAGCTCAACCTCCTTCCCCCCAGCCTGCCCCCCCACCTACAGGCCCTCTCTCCAATTCCAGTTCCAAGTTTTATTTGCGCTTACTGCATACATTTTTATTTTTGGGATAGGTGTGAAAAATAATATTACTTGCGAATCTATATTGCCCAACATTGCATACGGTAGCAAGTAGAAGACCAAACACATGATGCTCACAGGGTTCCGCAAATTCCTGGTTCACCCGCAAATTCCTTGTCCACAATGTCAAGGAGTACGAGGTTCTGTGGATGAGCAACAAGTCCTTCTGTACTGAAATCGCCGACAAAGTCTCCATCTAAGAACACACAGACCATTGTGGAGAGAGCGGCACAGCTCGCCATCAAAGTGAGGAACCCCAACGCCAGACTGCGCAGAGAAGATAACGAATAAATAACTCTGTGGTTATTTTTGCTAAATAAAAGTTAAATAAACCCCCCAAAAAATGTATCTGTTCCTGTGCCTGATCCACCCAAGTTGAATCTGTCCCATCATGAGAAAGTCCCCCCAAGGAGTCCCCACTGTAACTTGCTTCACTTTCAACTACCTCACCCCCCGACACCTGTGTCTCGCCATTGTCCACCACCTCCTCAGACAACACTGGTAAATCCACACTGTCAGCACACGGAAACAGCAAAAGGTCTTGCGAATTGGGGCAGAGAATGTTCTGGGCTAGCACATCAGGGAAGGGGTGACTATGGGGTTCCAGGGAGTACGTGACCCCATGCAATCTCCATCTAAAAAGTCATGCCACACTTGATCAATCTCATAATTTACGACTGTACCGGTTGATGCTAAATTTTTAAGTTGGGGTCCTGTGTCGTCATTCTAACTCCATCCGGCTGTTGTCACCACCACACACGCTAGCCCAGGGGGCACTCCTCTGGCTGTTCCAGCGAAACCTCCTTCCCCCCACCTACAGGCCCTCTCTCCATACTATTTACCCGGATAGGGGACGTATTAGATATTGTACTGATGTTTTTTGTTTTTCTTCTTTTAATTGCCTCCTGACCTGTGATAGGCAGAGCATGGACATGTCCCCTTAGCTGCAGTGGGAAAGACACTCCCCTGGCCAGAGCAAGCTCTTTTTCCGTTTTCCGTGTTCGAATAATCCATTAAATATAGGGGACGTATACGGTATTAAACTGAGAAGAATCTATACCATACGGGTTAAAGCAACAGTTTTCCCAAATCCATCCGGCTGTTGTCACCACCACACACGCTAGCCCAGGGGGCACTCCTCTGGCTCTTCCAGCAAAACCTCCTTCCCCCCACCTACATGCCTTCTCTCCAAACAATTTTCCCGGGTAGGGGGACGTATTAGATATTGTACTGATTTTGAATTGTCTCCTGCGATAGACGGGAATCGAACCCAGATCAACTGCTTGGGAAGTAGCTATGCTCACCACTATACCACCAGCAGGCACAGCAACTGATAAGAACAGATACTAAACTTGATTTCAGCTGCAGTGCCAGCATGAGCAGTGGTGTCACC
This sequence comes from Rhinella marina, assembly GCA_900303285.1. Taxonomy (NCBI): domain Eukaryota; kingdom Metazoa; phylum Chordata; class Amphibia; order Anura; family Bufonidae; genus Rhinella; species Rhinella marina. The sequence continues at coordinate 9,057 of ONZH01029784.1, forward strand.
TGTAGGCGGTGGTGGACCTTCGTTGCACCTAGTTGGGTGCTTCCCTAACATGTGATGGGTATTTGCCTCGCCTTTCTTGGTCTGGGTGAGCACAATTGCCATGAGGGTAACCACCAGGCTGTTGCCTGAGAATTTGGGGTAATGGTGGGATTAGGCAGCCTCAGAGGCATCCATGCATGCTGCCCCTGCTGTTTCCTGTCCATTTCCGTGGTGTTTCCATCATTTTCTGAGGTTTCCAGGTTTTCACCCAGCCTTCCCTAGGCAGAGCCTTGGTCCCCCGCAAAAATGCTCGAGTCTCCCATTGACTTCAATGGGGTTCGTTATTCGAAACGAGCACCCGAGCATCGGGAAAAGTTCGACTCGAATAACGAGCACCCGAGCATTTTAGTGCTCGCTCATCTCTAGATATGACTACTGAAAAGTTACATGTACAGATCAGAACATTTGTGGACCGTTTTGGCCAGTAGATAGAGACGATAAAAACTGAGACTCCTCAATCATTGCTGTCTTAGTGTTTTCAACTACTGATGGCTCTTGATTATTTATCTACTGTACAGAATATATTAGACCTAGTAGCCAGTTGAGTATCTTACATTGTTTTTAGCTCATTTAAATTATTCCTGCACAATTCTTCAGGAAACTGACTCTGCTTCCCATTACAATAACATCTTAATACTGTGGTTTCACTAACAGCTTCAAAGGGGGTCAGCTGATCATCAGAGATCTGAGATGGAATTGTCCCATCAGAGAAACTCCTTTAAAATGTATTTCAACTGTTTTATTCTAAGTATTGTGATGCACACAGTGAATGGCAAGAAGCATGTAGCAATACATAATGAATACAATTGTCTTTTTATTGTCTTAAAAAAAATGAGTGCAGAACATTGACACATTAAAATCAATAGGCTGATTGACATGTCCGATTTTTAGCACCAGACCTTCTCTATTTAGCTTAAAATGGGTCACTGTAAAAATGGATGTCATCCATGTGAGGCCCTCTCATCTGAATATAGCCTAAAGGTTTGTATTCTCTGATACAGCTCTTACTTATTATGACCTAGCCTTCAGTGAAACTGCCTTGTGTTGCTTCATGTTATGTCGTTGCCACCGTTAAGTCACATGCAATTAAAGATGGAATTGAACGGTCCACAGCTTTTGTTACTCGTCTTAATGCTGCAGGAAGAAAGATACAAATCATTAGCGAGGCGTTGAGTGTAATAATAATTAATTGTTATAATTGATCATTAGCCCCTCGTCTAAATATTCCAGCCACATAAAAGCCTTCCATTAAGAACAGCTGCATACTTTCAAAGATGAGCTCTGCTGCTTGAAGGACATACAAAGCTGAGTTTAAAGGACATATCTTTATGGCGGTGATTATTACAGCTACAGTTGCAGATTACAGTTATAATAGTTGCCCTTGCTACACGCAAACCCTACTATAACATCTGAAAGAATATGTTTACTAAAACAGAGTTTCAAAGTAGCTATACACCTCAGAATCCCCACACACATCAGTGTATTGTTGGCTGAACCCACCAAGATAGGTGGGTTCAGCTAGCAGTCTAATGTGTATTAGGAACTCCCAACTTTCCCCGACAGATAATGTCAGGAGAGAAGGATTAGGTGAAGTGAATATTTTCTCCATATGCTTTGGTTCTCCCAGGAGATAAGCTACTGTTAGAAAACTCTGTCAGCAGCTCTCTCCTCTTTTACTACTGACTACACATATGCACTCAATGTATGTGTATGGGGGAATAAGTAGGGGGTCAGGACATATATGTTGGCAGGCAGCTATTGAATTTATATGGCTAGATTTATGGCCAAACACTTATTCTGATATCTGCAATCCCTCTGTCTATATATATAAAATAAGCATATTTGGGTTCTCAATGGGAAGGGAAATAAGCCACAGATAAAAACTTAATGCAGAGTCGTATCCTCTAAGGATCAGGCATTTTGAAATCTAATGTATGATTCTTCATTCCTCCAACTTCTGCCATTGGGGGAGAGTGGGGATAAACCATACAAATGATATCATCCCAGCATCCTATTGTAGCTAGGCTTTCCTACATCTGAGGCAAAATAATTATTATGGCGCCCCCTTCCCCACACCTGTACAGGTACAGTACAGACCAAAAGTTTGAACACACCTTCTAATTCAAAGAGTTTTCTGTATTTTCATGACTATGAAAATTGTAGATTCACACTGAAGGCATCAAAACTATGAATTAACACATGTGGAATTATATACTAAACAAAAAAGTGTGAAACTACTGAAAATATGTCTTATATTCTAGGTTCTTCAAAGTAGCCACCTTTTGCTTTGATTACTGCTTTGCACACTTTTGGCATTCTCTTGATGAGCTTCAAGAGGTAGTCACCTGAAATGGTATTCCAACAGTCTTGAAGGCGTTTCCAGAGATGCTTAGCACTTGTTGGCCCTTTTGCCTTCACTCTGCGGTCCAGCTCACCCCAAACCATCTCGATTGGGTTCAGGTCTGGTGACTGTGGAGGCCAGGTCATCTGTTTTAGCACCCCATCACTCTCCTTCTTGGTCAAATAGCCCTTACACAGCCTGGAGGTGTGTTTGGGGTCATTGTCCTGTTGATAAATAAATGATGGTCCAACTAAACGCAAACCAGATGGAATAGCATGCCGCTGCAAGATGCTGTGGTAGCCATGCTGGTTCAGTATGCCTTCAATTTCGAATAAATCCCCAACCGTGTCACCAGCAAAGCACCCCACACCATCACACCTCCTCCTCCATGCTTCAAAGTGGGAACCAGGCATGTAGAGTCCATCCGTTCACCTTTTCTGCTTCGCACAAAGACACGGTGGTTGGAACCAAAGATCTCAAATTTGGACTCATCAGAACAAAGCACAGATTTCCACTGGTCTAATGTCCATTCCTTGTGTTCTTTAGCCCAAACAAGTCTCTTTCGCTTGTTGCCTGTCCTTAGCAGTGGTTTCCTAGCAGCTATTTTACCATGAAGGCCTGCTGCACACAGTCTCCTCTTAACAGTTGTTGTAGAGATGTGTCTGCTGCTAGAACTCTGTGTGGCATTGACCTGGTCTCTGATCTGAGCTGCTGTTAACCTGCGATTTCTGAGGCTGGTGACTCGGATGAACTTATCCTCCGCAGCAGAGGTGACTCTTGGTCTTCCTTTCCTGGGGCGATCCTCATGTGAGCCAGTTTCTTTGTAGCGCTTGATGGTTTTTGCGACTTCACTTGGGGACACTTTCAAAGTTGTCCCAATTTTTCAGACTGACTGACCTTAATTTCTTAAAGTAATGATGGCCACTCGTTTTTCTTTACTTAGCTGTTTTTTTTCTTGCCATAATACAAATTCTAACAGTCTATTCAGTAGGACTATCAGCTGTGTATCCACCTGACTTCTGCCAAACACAACTCATGGTCCCAACCCCATTTTAAGACAAGAAATCCCACTTATTAAACCTGACAGGGCACACCTGTGAAGTGAAAACCATTTCAGGTGACTACCTCTTAAAGCTCATCAAGAGAATGCCACGAGTGTGCAAAGCAGTAATCAAAGCAAAAGGTGGCTACTTTGAAGAACCTAGAATATAAGACATATTTTCAGTTGTTTCACACTTTTTTGTTAAGTACAATTCCACACGTGTTAATTCATAGTTTTGATGCCTTCAGTGTGAATCTACAATTTTCATAGTCATGAAAATACAGAAAACTTTTTGAATCAAAAGGTGTGTCCAAACTTTTGGTCTGTACTGTACATACACACAATTTTATGTTAACATGGATTGACAGTAACATACCAACCATATTGTACAAATAAATTGGTCTGCTATATTATACAAAAAATGTACCCCACCTACATATACATTGCACATACAGTTCATATATGCACATGCACATAAAACAGCACAAACACACATACACATTACACACACATACAGTACAGTAAGTGCACACACAGAAACCAATTACACATATTTGGAACAAGTGAGCAGAGTAGAGCAAGAAAAAAAGGGAAGACATTTATTTTACTCACTTATATAGCGCTGACATATTCCACAGCCCTTTGCAGAAATTTTAGTCACCTGCTATCGCCAATGGAGCTCACACTCGAAGTTCCCAGTATGTCTTTAAAGTGTGGTAGGAAACCTGATTACACAGAGGAAACTAAGCGAAGCTAAGAGAAAACAGGGAGAACATACAAACTCCTTGGTCAGATTCAAGTTTAGGAGCCCAATGTCAAAAGGCACCAGTGCTAACCACTGGTTTGAGAGAGTATACTATGAAGAGGAAGCTGACCTGTAGTTTACTGCATCTTGTACCTCCTCCCCATGTTTCTACCTAAGTCTTCAGCTGTGCTACATTCCCACCAGCTTAGAGAGTAGAAAGTGAGGGATTTTCATTAAGGAACAACCCATTTAAAGAAATGAAATACATTTTTGCACAGTACTTAGGAAAGATCTGTATTTCTTTCTCAGAAAAAAAGAAATTCACTTGTGATTACCTTCAAAGCAACAACCAATCTAATATTTTTGGATACTATGAATTTAGTGTGAGGGTGTGGAACTCCACTATAGAAATAAATCATGAAATTTTGGCGACTAAAAATGACCCTGTTTCAGAGTCTATATCTATTTTATTAGTTAGAATCTGAAGGACAGGTTTCATTTAGCTCTATTTTACAATGCCACTATAAAATAACATTGGCCAAGGAATGGTTTATGCAAATTAGAATATAAATGTCATTCCTTCAAGTAGTCGAAAGGACAAGCTACTAATAGAGATACATCAGCCATCATAGGATAATAGAAATGATTATGCCCATTAGAAGACAGCCGTGTTGATCTAGAGCAAAGCTGAATAGATTTGTAAATTCTCCTCATATATCTGAAAAACTCTTGCAGCCTCCGAATATGAGAATAAATACCTAAAATAGTTATTCACTGGTGTGTGTCTGCATTTTTGCATTTTCTAGAAGAAATCAGTCATGAATCAATTATCTTTTAAATTGTTATATGAAGGCAGCCTCTTTTAAAATGTAAGCTATTTTCAGAAATACAGATTCACTAGGTTGCCATGCATGGTACTGTAGTTCCTACTCCTGTTGAATAGGACTAAGTGGGTCAAGCAGTACTACAGGACATGGTTGCTCACAGGGACAAGCTTCTGTGTCTGTGTGAACAAGGAGTACTTGGAACCTGCAGGAACACAACGGCCTCTTCATTGTACTGATTTTAGGAGTCAGACTTCCATCAACCATATATTGACACCTATTGTAACATACCTTTTGTGTTTCATGGTAGGCTAAATAAAGGGGCTGTCTCACTTCAGCAAATGATATTTATCATGTACACAAAGCTAATACAAGGCACTTATTAATGTATTGTGATTGTCCATATTGCCTTTCTTTCTGGCTGAAAAGGTTACCCAAATAGTACAAAAAAATTAGATAATAAATTAATAACAAAGGGTTAACTGTTTTTCTAACTGTGACTGGTACTCTCACTTTGTGTTGGTCATCTAATAATCCTCTAATCTAAATTACTAAGAGCTCAGTAGACATAACTATAAAAAAGTTATGAGGGTCAGAATATGTTAAAACATTTTTTTTCAAAGTTGTAGTTTAGCCTATAAGAGTCATGTGTTAGAGTAGGTCCCATCTGTTAGAGGCCACCTTGTTGATGGTAGATGGGCCCGATATATTTTTTATCAATAACATGTGCAAAGAACTTCTACTTTTCATATAGTAAGTATAGCAATAATACAGTTTACTTTTTTTTATACATACACTATTCACCTGTGTGTGCATTAAGCAGTGTGCTGCTACTTATAGTTCTACACATTATGTTGCAGCCAAGGTAGTGTGCACCTGTTTTGTGTTAGATAGATAGTTAGATAGTTGTGAAGTAATTTTTAAAAAATCTTTTTCCTTAGCTCAGTTGTTTCATTAGGTGCATATATCTTCATATCATATTTCAGGTACAGAACTGTTCAAAATATGCCACAATGCATGTCACTTAAGACATTGTGCATGTTCATACCCAAATGTAAAGTAAGGCTCAGTGAACTGGAATTTATCATGACTGTCAAGACAAATTGAATCATGCCTAGATAAATATGAAAAATGTCAGCTTAAAAAGAACCTGGCATTGTGAGTTTACAGTTCACAAAAGTTGGTGCATTAGCAGTTCTCCAATAGAAGATATACTGTAGCAACAGAAATACATAGCTTACATAGATAAAAATGAGTATACTGTAACCTGTATACATGAGTATAGCATTATTTAATAATTTCAACATCTAATTAGTATTTAGTCTATAGGTACAAGGAGGTTTATTTTTATGTTTTAATTATTATTTAAACTATTAAGTCATATACATAGTAGGGTATAGGCATTGATACCTATAAAAGAATGATTCCCTGTCTCCAGCTCAAAATAAAAAAGTTTAAATCTTGTAAGGCTACTTTCACACTAGAATATATAATTAGGAACATCCAGCTCCTCCTCTCACTGCATCTTGCTGACTTTTTAAAGACATGAAGACTTTGAAGGATGATCTGAAGAAGTAATGTCAGCAAAAGATGAGGATGGTCATCAATAAGACTTTTTGTCTCCATAAGGGGTGCAGACTGGATGGTACTGGTTGGCATGCTGGCAGTGGAATAATAAAGGCTTCCAACTTATTGGTATTGAAATACATTTACAGCTGATGTAGGAATAAGTAAATGTTGGAATTAATAAATAAATAAATAAAACTGATACAGCATAAGTCTCCCTGCACTTTCCCTACATTATCCTTCTCCAACATTATTTTATTAATCATTTTCAGCAACACTGTCCCTAGTGCATGAGTGCTTGCCACATCTCACTATGCTCAGTTCATAAGACAATGTTGAAGACATCGTGGGATGAAGGTTTTATAGGGCTGTGACATCACAGTGGATGGCTATCTGCAGATTGGCTGGCTGCACGACATTATAGGTGATCTCACATTCACTTTGTCGCCATTTTAGGAATAACTGATTTGATACCACAAAGGGCAAGATAATTCAGGTTTGTTGTGAATCAAAGTTTTCCTATACTTCGGACTGAATTCCTCTTAGAATGCTTTGGTTTGCTCAATGCTAATTATCAGTGTGCCAGAGCTATTTTATTTCAAACTGACAGTAATGTTTATATTATGATATTGTTTTATTGCTACTATGTGTGTGGGGGAGTTCAGGATCAGGCAGACTACAGGGAAAACGGAGGGTGGAGGGTGGGGGTATAAGAGAGGGGGAAAAGGATTTGTCTTACAAAAATGTAATTAATCAAAAAGGAGAAGAACGAAGAAACAAGAGGGGAGGTGAAGGGAAGGGGCACAGGTTACAAAAGTAGAGTTGCACCCAACCAACTGGGTAATTCTAGATCTACTGTTGGACCTAATTGGTTATTATTACACCTCCCTCCCAGAAGACTCCCGATATGTATATGGCCACTTTGATTAAACAGCCAAAATCAATTGTCTCATTGAGACCCTCAGGGGTCATTATGCCCAGCTGATAAATACATTTTCATTCTTTTTATTTATGAATAATATCAATATCACCCCCACATACTGAGGTTTTAAAGATTTCAATAATTGAGAATTTGAGAGCATTAGAATCCCCATTATGATTCTGGACCACATGTCGGGTGATGAATTTATCTAGTTTATTCCATACATCCCCCATGTGTTCCAGAATCCTCTTTTTGAAATTACAACTTGTTTTTCCTATGTATAATTTATTATAGGTTCTAGGGATGAGCGAACTGAACCGTAACGAACCAGATTCGTTACGAACTTTCCCAAAAGTTCGGTTCGTCACCGAACCGAATTTTGACAAAGTTCGTAACGAATCTGGTTAAAATAACGGCGACGCAAAATATACGCATATTTATTGAGAATGTACGCTAATGCGTACGTATTCCATTAAGTAGCGTACTTTTAACAACGCTACACTGTATGTTCGTTACTTGAGTAGGAATGTTCGCAGACGCAGTATATGAGTACGCTAATGCGTACATATTCAGTTAAGTAGCGTACCTTTGACAACGCTAGACTGTATGTTCGTTACTTGTGTAGGAATGTTTGCGGATGCAGTGCATGCGTACGCTAATGCGTACATATTCATTTAGTTAAGTAGCGTACCTTTGACAACGCTAGACTGTATGTTCGTTATTTGTGCGGGAATGTTCGCATTAGCGTACGCATTAGTGTAGATTCTAAAATATGCGTAGATTTTGCGTCGCCGTTGTTGAAGTCACTTGGATTTTTTCCACTTTTTTCATTGTAATAGCAACTGCAAATAAACGAAACTGTACCCTATCTGACTCCCATTATTGTAGAAGCAATTATTCAGCCGTTATAGCAAGGTTCGTTTTAGGTTCGGTTCGTACGAATCCGAACTTCAAGAAAGTTCGCCGAAGCGAACCGAACCGAACTTTTCAAAAGTTCGCTCATCCCTAATAGGTTCATATACACATACAATGACCCTTATAGTACTGTAGTTGGCAAAGGAGCGTGCTTTATATATCTTATCTTCCTTTGCATTAAAAAAGGTGGACCCTGTGCTAATGAAGGAATAAGCTTTGCAATGTCCACGTTTAAAAGTGCCCACACTGCTTCTTGTTAGCCAAGTGTCCCTAGAAGGAGCTTCAAAGTGACTATCTACAATCTTATCTCCAATAAAATGTCCTCTTTTATATGCAATTGCTGGATTATCTGGTATTACTGTATATCACTTAAACCTGGATCAAATTTAAGAAGCCGATATTTATTAAGCATTCTTCTAACCTCTTCAGCTCTTCAATCAAAAGAACCAATGATACAAATCGTCATATTGGCGGTTCTACATTTTAGGGTAAGTAAAGTAGAAGGATTATAGCTGTATGCTTAGTCCCGTTGTTTTTTTTCAAACATAGTAAGGGTAACTTATTTCACTAAATTGACTGTATAGACTCTGGGCTTTAAACACAATGTCCTCCACCTGGGAACAGTTCCTGCGAGTTCTCCGCAACTGACCCTTTGGAATATCTTTTTTAAGGGATTGCAGGGGGAAGCTTTCCCATCTCAGGTGGCTATTATTAGCTCTTTGCAATGTAGGCTTATAGATATATTATATATATATGTATAATATATATATATATATATATATATATATATATATATATATATATATAATATTATATATATATTATATATATATTATATATTATATATTATATTATATATATATATTATATAATATATATTATATATATCTTGTTACTTCTGAATATGCGAACATACAGTCATGGCCAAAAGTTTTGAGAATGACACAAATATTAAATTTTCACATGATCTGCTGCCCTCTGGTTTTTATGTGTGTTTGTCAGATGTTTTTATCACATACAGAAATATAATTGCAATCATATTATGAGTAACAAAAGCTTATATTGACAGTTAGAATGAGTTAATGCAGCAAGTCAATATTTGCAGTGTTGACCCTTCTTCTTCAGGACCCTCTGCAATTCTCCCTGGCATGCTCTCAATCAACTTCTGGACGCAAATCCTGACTGATAGCAGTCCATTCTTGCACAATCAATGCTTGCATTTTGTCAGAATTTGTAGGTTTTTGTTTGTCCACCCGTCTCTTGATGATTGACCACAAGTTCTCAATGGGATTAAGATCTGGGGAGTTTCCAGGCCATGGACCCAAAATCTCTATGTTTTGTTCCCTGAGCCATTTAGTTATCACCTTTGCTTTATGGCAAGGTGCTCCATCATGCTGGAAAAGGCATTGCTGATCACCAAACTGCTCTTGGATGGTTGGGAGAAGTTGCTCTCGGAGGACATTCTGGTAACATTCTTTATTCATGGCTGTGTTTTTAGGCAAGACTGTGAGAGAGCCGATTCCCTTGGCTGAGAAGCAACCCCACACATGAATGGTTTCAGGATGCTTTACAGTTGGCATGAGACAAGACTGGTGGTAGCGCTCACCTCGTCTTCTCCGAATAAGCTGTTTTCCAGATGTCCCAAACAATCGAAAAGGGGATTCATCAGAGAAAATGACTTTACCCCAGTCCTCAGCAGTCCACTCCCTGTACCTTTTGCAGAATATCAGTCTGTCCCTGATGTTTTTTCTGGAGAGAAGTGGCTTCTTTGCTGCCCTCCTTGAGACCAGGCCTTGCTCCAAGAGTCTCCGCCTCACAGTGCGTGCAGATGCACTCACACCTGCCTGCTGCCATTCCTGAGCAAGCTCTGCACTGCTGGTAGCCCGATCCCGCAGCTGAAACACTTTTAAGAGACGGTCCTGGTGCTTGCTGGTTTTTTTTGGGCGCCCTGGAGCCTTTTTGGCAACAATGGAACCTCTCTCCTTGAAGTTCTTGATGATGCGATAGATTGTTGACTGAGGTGCAATCTTTCTAGCTGCGATACTCTTATTTTTGTGCAGTGCAATGATGACTGCACGTGACTGCACATGGTTAACAGAAGAAAAACAATGATGCCAAGCACCAGCCTCCTTTTAAAGCAGGGGTGGGGAACCTTTTTCCTGTCGAGGGCCATTTGAAAATTTTCAAAATGATTCGAGGGCCGTACAAAATTAACAACTTTTAAAAAAATGTAATCAACTTACCATTAATGCGATGGCTGGAACTGCTTCTCCTTGGCGATGCGTTTTACGTGGGCTGGTACAGAAGATGTTGCTACTCGCAATTGGTGTTCGAGGTTAGCGTCAGTCAGTCTTGTACGCAGTCTATTTTTTGCAATCGTCAGTTTGGAAAAAAATTGCTCACAACAGTAGGTAGTTCCAAAAATGGAATTTGGACAGCGTCCTATGGATTACAACCCTCACTATGCTGCAGTAAAATTTTATGCAGCATGGTGGGCGTTGTAATCCATATGAAGGTGTCCATAAGCTACCTGTATTAATGATTCATGTCATTTTGGACAGCGTCCTATGGATTACAACCCTCACTATGCTGCAGTAAAATTTTATGCAGCATGGTGGGCGTTGTAATCCATATGAAGGTGTCCATAAGCTACCTGTATTAATGATTCATGTCACTTTGGACAGCTTCATATGGATTACAACCCTCACTATGCTGCAGTAAATTTTAAAGCAGCATGGTGGGGGTGGTAGTCCATGTGAGGCTATCCAAAAGCCAGCTGATATGATCTCTAATGTAATTTTTTGCACAACTTTACCAGAATTACAACTCTAACCATGCTGCATTTTATTGCAGCATGGTTAGAGTTGTAAAACTGGTAAATCTGTCCAAAGATTACATTAGAGATCATATCAGCTAGCTTTTGGATAGCCTCACATGGACTACCACCCCCACCATGCTGCTTTAAAATTTACTGCAGCATGGTGGGGGTGGTAGTCCATGTGAGGCTTAATAGACATTTTATTTGGGGGACCGGACAGGACAGGGCACAGGCCCTACTTACAAATTGACAGGGGCATGAATCTGCGGTGGCGGGATACGGGCTGCGGGGTGACAGGGCTGCCGGGTTACAGCGCGGCAGTACTACTGGCGCGCTGAGGATGGATGACTGCGTGAACAGTAAGCAGGGAGCGCGGTGACGAGGTGGGTGGGCTTACAGTAGTAAGCCCGCCCACCTCCACACTGCGCTCTTTGCTTCCTGCTGCTGAGGAGCTGAGGAGCTGAGGAGCTGAGGAGCTGAGGAGCGTGGTAACGCTGGGTGGGCGGGCGGGCAGACAGACGTAGCATGGTGCGTTGTTGCGCATCATGCTGAGCCGGAGGCCGGGGGCCGGATTGGAGGACCTCGCGGGCCTGATGCGGCCCGCGGGCCGGACGTTCCCCACCCCTGTTTTAAAGTGTCCAGTGGTGTCATTCTTACTTAATCATGACAGATTGATCTCCAGCCCTGTCCTCATCAACACCCACACCTGTGATAAAGGAGCAATCACTGAAACGATGTTAGCTGGTCCTTTTAAGGCAGGGCTGCAATGATGTTGAAATGTGTTTTGGGGGATAAAGTTCATTTTCTAGGCAAATATTGACTTTGCAAGTAATTGCTGTTAAGCTGATCACTCTTTATAACATTCTGGAGTATATGCAAATTGCCATTATAAAAACTGAAGCAGTAGACTTTGTAAAAATTAATATTTGTATCATTCTCAAAACTTTTGGCCATGACTGTACAAAAAGGTAACAGAGCTCTGATCTATTTCATGAGTTAAGAAAAAAACAATGTGGTTGGTCTTTTGGACAAACGATGTAAAATCTGTCCCTGTACCTGAACAGATCATCAGAAGTATCTGGTCCAAAGTACAATATACTTTGTCCAATCCACAAGGAGCAAATTAGCATAAGGCCCAAGAACTGCCCATAGCTGTCCCCCTGAACTCGTGAAATAACATGGAGTCAAAGACAAACATTAAACAAACTGATTGTGTTCTTTTAAGCAATTACTTCTGATGTCAA
>ONZH01029785.1:0-22623 GCA_900303285.1 Rhinella marina
TGTGCGAGAAGTGTTCAGCAGCAGTTTAATGTCACTGACCACCAGTCACATCAAAGTCACTATTGGCTACTTACACCACATGGTAGAGGTAAACACACTCCGATCATTTCTTGGATTTCTCATTGCCATAGAAGTTACAAGCAGGATTGTTTCACCCACTGCGTTCTGAACAAAATAGAAAAAGGCAGAAATGGACACGTGATGCAGAGGACTATGTAAAAGGAAATATATACAACTGGCAGACTGATTATCCTTACAAGAAACGGGGGGGTAGATCAGTGAATACCAATGTGACCTCGACCTCGAGTGGGTGTCAAGGGGGTCAGTATATGAGGAGAGAAATGTATAATGTATTGTCTAATTTCTCAAATGATCATCGACCGTCTTATCCCCATCTATATACAGATTTTTTCCATTGCTAAGTTTTGTAATGCCGCAGTTTTTCTTCTTCCTGTCACTAATATATCTGAAGAAGGTTTTATTTCCCTCCTTAACAGATTTGGCCATTTCTTCCTCCTTTGAAGCTTTAGCAGCATTAATAATCTGTTTTGTCTTCTTCTGTATAATTTTATAAACTTCTCTGTCCGCTACACTTCCAGACTCTTTATACCTCTTATAGGCAGACTTTTTATCATACACTATAGCTCTTACCTCTCTAGTAAACCATAGTGGATTTCTCTTGTCATTTTTAATAGGTCTAGTTGGTGCGATCCATATCACTTCTTGGGTCTTTAAAAATGGAGCGCATGCGCAAATGTATGTGATGGTTGCACTGAAGATTGGGCAGTGAGGGCATCCTATCGCGCAGATGCTTTTGCTAATTTGTCTAACATATAGTCTAGTTGCCTTTAAGAGGACTTCTTTAAATGCCTTCCACTGAGCACTCGCTCTTGCTGTTTTATCCCACCCTTTTAATTCTTTCTTTACATATTCTCCCATAACCTCAAACTTGGTCTTTGTAAAATCCAATACTTTGGTTGCAGAATGGGATTTCTCACAGTCAGTTTGGACTTCGAACCACAAACATTGGTGGTCACTGGAACCCAGATTTTCTCCCACCTTAACCTCAGATACCAGATCCCCATTTGTAAATACTAGATCTAGGATATTTTCGCCTCTAGTTGGCGCTTTCACCAACTGTTTTAGGGACATACCCGTCAGGGCCTCTACTATGTTCCTACTTTTGCATGTGGATGCACAAGGGATATTCCAATCAACATCAGGCATGTTTAAGTCTCCCATAACTACAATATCTCCCTTTACTGCTATTTGGGTAATCTCGTCCACCAGCATAATGTCATGCTCTTCAGATTGCCCTGGAGGCCTATAGATAGCACCTACTCTGGTAACAGATCCCTTTTTATTTTGCAAGTAGACCCAGAGAGTCTCCAACTCCTTACATGAATTTTGGATCACTGTTGATTTTATGGTATCTTTAACATAAATGGCTACCCCACCCCCCTTTTCTCCACCCTATCTTTCCTATACAAAGTGTATCCCAGAATGGCTGTTTCCCAGTCATCGCAATCTCTGAACCATGTCTCTGTTATTACAACCAAGTCCAAATTATCTCTAAAAACTATTGATATTAGCTCGCAGATCTTGTTGCCTAAGCTGCGAGCATTTGTACACATTACATGAAGAACATTACATTTATCACCAACAACTCCATCTACCTCCCTGACAACATCACCAACATCATCCACCGCGCTAACATCAGTATCTAAAGCACCAGCGACCACTTCATCTGCACCAACAACTGTATCTACCACACTAACAGATTGCTGATCAAGACACTCAATACCCTGGTTCACCAAAACTGTTCGGGGACAGAAATCATTCTCCTCAATAAAATTCCTGTCCCCCTCTTCTCCAAGTACCTCAGTACCTTTGTGTGACGGGTGCAGACTTACTACTCCACCTACTAACATTGTGACTAACAAACCCAAAACCTTCATCTTTACACCACTGCCTTAGCCAACCATTGAACTCCAGGATACGACATGCCTTAATATTTTGAGAGTGGACTGGCAAAATCTCTGAAAAAGTAATGGAATCTGTCATTCTGCTCAGCTCCAGGCTGAGACTTTGAAATTCCATTTTTACCACATCAACATTTTTGTCCCGAGATGAATAACCAGATCAACCTTAGTCTCCTTTGTTGCAGCCTTAACAATATTTGTGATCCGTCTTTTATCCCTGCTTGTAGTAGCACCAGGAAGACATCTCACCTCCTTCAGTCCATCCTCATTCTGACCTAAAGCAACACCTCTAACAATCGAGTCACCAACAAGGAGATGCCTTGTCTTCTTTTTCATTTCACTTACTGCCCCTGACTGCTTGGTACCACTTTCTCCTTTGGCACTTACAACATCCTGTGCCTGAGTATCCATGCTTGTATCTGCTGCAATATCACTTTCCAAATCAGACAGGACACCATAGGGATTATACACAGAAATTCCAACAGTATTGTGTTTATGCTCCACAACTCTCAACCTCCCAGAGCCAACTGTCTTCCACACAGCCCGTCTCCTCATGGACCTTTGGGGAAGCGGTGTTGGATTACAGGGCTGCTTGACAGCACTCACTGGCTGGGACACTTCTTTCGATTGCAGGCTACACACTAAAGACTGCAGCCTAGAAATTTCACCATATAAAGTGGGTAGGAATTATTTACTGAACCTTTGCGTTTAAGAATATGTTCTATAAACAGCTGCGTGGGACCGCAATGGGGTCCAATGTGGCCCCCACGTATGCTAACATATACATGGCCCACCTGGAGGAGGAGCATGTCTATGTATCGCACCATTTCAGTCATGTACTGGGATGGTGGCGATACATTGATGACGTGTTCCTCGTCTGGAATGGTACGGTGGAGGCTTTGGAACAATTCCATGGCTATCTCAACACTATGGATCCAGATATCCAGTTCACCCTTGTGAGCTCTGAGGTTTCTGTGCAATTTCTTGACACATTAGTGTCGAGGGTGGGTAATACATTAAGGACAGAGCTGCATACCAAACCCACTGACTGTAATAGTTTACTTAGATATGAAAGTGCCCACCCTAGACCTATGATTAATTCACTGCCACGTAGTCAATTACTTCGAGTATCTAGAATTGTACGGGATCCTGCAATTAGAGAGAGTAGGATGAAAGAAATGGCTGTAAAGGGAGGGGTTACGCTAGGAAACTGGTCAAACGACATTTAGATAACTGTCTACAGGTTGACCAGCCAATGATACAAAAAGTTATACGACCCCGTATTCCTTTTATTTCCACATATTCAGAGCAGAGCCATGAAATAACTAAGATCATGCGAAAACATTGACCGATTCTAGCGGTCAATGCCCAGGTTCATGAATTTCAATCTCCACCCCTTATTTCCTTCAAGCGATCTCCGAATTTGAAGGACACCCTGGTACATGGGGGGCGGATTAGTAATGTGACACCCACTCAGAGTTGCATAGGACGGAGGAGGACAGGTTGCTTTCCCTGTCTCTCGTGTGTGAATTGCAGATATTTCTTTAAACCTGACACCTTTGTGGGCCAATTAACGGGTAAAAGACATGACATCAGGCATTATGTCACGTGTGATTCATCATATGTAATCTATGTGATAATGTGCCCTTGCAAACTTTGGTACGTGGGTGAAACCACACTTGAGGTTAAAACTAGAATGGTACAACATCGGTACTCAATTAGAAAAAAACGAAAAGATCTACCTGTTCCTAAAAATTTTGTTGAAGCAGGGCACAGTGAAAAGGACTTTCGATTTCTTATCATTGACCAGGTCCCTCCGTTGAGTGGAGGAGGAGATAGGGAACTCCTACTAAAGCGAAAAGAGCTAGAATGGATATACAGACTGGGCACATTGAGACCAGATTTTAATCTAGGAATATTTCTATAGGCCTGGTGGGTATATGTAGAGATGTCAGGATAGCAATCTGTTTAGTAGGCTACCTTGACATATAATGTAGTGTTGATTAGTCTTCATTTCCCTTATGTGATAGGAGATATGACTTGTGTATACGTGCAAAGTATATTTATTTCAACTCTTTTTATTACAGATCTTGGTGATCCCTAAAGTGCTCGTGAAGATCATCGGTATGGGGAAACACCGGATTATTTATAATTTATGTTTACCTGTCTGTGTATTAATGAATGTGACCCTTACAAGCTAGGTGCATGGATCTATAAAAAGACAGTGGGTGAAACAATCCTGCTTGTAACTTCCATGACAATGAGAAATTCAAGAAATGATGGGAGTGTGTTTACCTCTACCATGTGGTGTAAGTAGCCAATAGTGACTTCGATGTGACTGGCGGTCAGTGACATTAAACTGCTGCTGAACACTGCTCGCACACTTGGGGGCCATGCAACGCCGTCTGGTGATGACGATGCCGACCCCTGTGTCATTTTTAATAGGTCTAGTTGGTGCGATCCATATCACTTCTTGGGTCTTTAAAAATGGAGCACATGCGCAAATGTATGTGATGGTTGCACTGAAGATTGGGCAGTGAGGGCATCCTATCGCGCAGATGAGGTGGTAGTTGTTTCCGCATGCGTCTGACGTTAGGGCCCGCATGATCTACCCATGTGACCCGATGAGTCACCTGACCTCTGGGCGGACGCAGGCGCCGCTAGTATGCACAGATGCTATCTATACACTTATACTCGAGCGATCCCCCATCTGATGATTTACCTGCACTGGGTAATCAGCAACTAGAGTCGCGGTTTTATAATGTTATATAATAGTATAGGTTTTGGATTGCAAACACTGATATATATGGAGATATGATTGGTTTGTGAAGTGCACTTCTGAAGCAATATGATGTAATGTGAAGACACGTGTAAGATCTCCATAATACTACTGCAACACTATGTTGTCCTTCTTGAGGAGGGAAACATAATACATGTGCACTTTATATTTTATATTGTTTATCACTTTGACACTAATTGTGATGTCACGATTTAATCACACGTTTCTTACAATTGATCACGTTTGGTAACTCCACCCACTTTGCCTATTTAATGTGAAAGTATACACTGGTTGTTCATTGCTTGAGAAAGGTCTCATTGAGAGGACCGAAACATTGCATTTGGTAATAAAGAGTCCTACACTTTTTCACTGAAGTTGGAGTGCTGCCTCACTTTTTGCTTTTTGTATACTGCTGGCGTATCATCCTTAGCTTGGAGGGATTGCACCCACGGAACTGGTTTGCTGACTTGTGCTGCTGTTTTTTTGTGTTACTATATATATATATATATATATATATATATATATATATATATATATATATATTCTCTTATATTTAAAAAAAGAGGTAACATAAGATATCGATTATATGATTTTAGAATTATTCTGGGGCTTTCTCACTTATGTCAAAAGATATATTGGGTTGTCTCATTACAAAAACAGTCTCTATCAAATTGGTGCTGGGGAAGCTGTAGGCAATCCCAAATTTCCTCTGCAGTAGTTATGTGCTATTACATGGTGGCAATTAAGATGAATGAGTGTTCTGTTCATGCATTAGGCTAGTTTCGTATATGCGTTAAAGCACTCCGGCAGAGAAACAGTCTGCTGGAGTCCTCTGTATCCGGCATAGCCGGATATTACCATTCATATCTGAAGTTCTTTCACTATGATGGGACCTGGTGGAGATCCAGCCAATTTCCTGCACAAGTGTCAGGATTTGGCTGGACAAAAACGAATCCCAGCACCAAGTTTTGTCCACTCGAATCCCCTCACTAAAGCTAAAAACAGGCCGGATTCCAGGTGGGTTCTATTATAGTCAATGGGTCTGGTGGCACTCTGGCCCTATCTTACTATGATGATGAACAATGGCAGGCTGTTTCTTTGCCTAAAAAACCCTGCCAGATAGTTTTAGTACATATGTGGTAGTAGCCTAACTTAGGTATTTTGAGATCAACTGCTGTGACCTAAATATACCCTAATCATAAGGCATATAGACAATATCTTCACGAGACAACCCCAAGAGAAGCACACTAGGCAGGGATAGAATTTCTGTTTCAAAGACCCAAAAGCCCTTTTAAGGGTTATTATATCATGCTGGCAAACTTTTTATTTTATTTTGGGGGTGTTAAAAATAGTGCTAGTTGGCCTGCCATTAACGCCACCAGTGCAGCTGTTGCATGCTGTATTACTCTCTGTATACTATATACCTGACATCCTTTGGTATTATTTCTGCTGTTAAGTCTGCAGTACCTCTTTTGCATCTTGCTGTATAACATTTGCGCAAGGAGGGACACAAAAGTCCATTGTAGGACACCAAAGTCCATAGTACGTGCACAAAGTGTGCATTATATCCTTTCTGTTGTCTATATAGCTGACATATGTTGCTATTTTTTCTACCGTTAATTTAGGCCTCAGTTCCTCATTTGCGTCTGCTGTATAACATTTGCGCAAGGAGGGACTTATACTGTAGGGATAGAATTTGCATAGGCAGGGCTAGTATTACTGTTCAAAAGACACCAAAGTCCATTGTTATATCTGGCTGTATTTTTTTTATTTCTTTTGGGGCAAAAAGAACGCAAGTGTGCCCTGACACTACCAGTACGTGCACAGCGTGTGTATTAGAACCTTTCAAAAGTCAATATACCTGACATCCGTTGGTATATTTTCTACCGTTAATTTAGGCCGCAGTTCCTCAGCTGCGTCTGCTGTATAACATTTGCGCAAGGAGGGAATTATACTGTAGGGAAAGGATTTGGATAGGTAGGGCTAGTGTTTCTGTTCCAAAGTCACAAAAGTCCATTGTTATATCTGGCTGCATTTTTTTTCTTGCATTATAGCCTTTCTGTTGTCTATATAGCTGACATACGTTGCTATTTTTCTACCGTTACTTTAGGCGGCAGTTCCTCATTTCCGTCTGCCCTGATACTACCCTGTGCCCTGACACTACCAGTACGTGCACAGCGTGTGTATTAGAACCTTTCAAAAGTCAATATACCTGACATCCGTTGGTATATTTTCTACCGTTAATTTAAGCCGCAGTTACTCATTTCCGTCTGCTGTATAACATGTGTCCATTGTTATATCTGGCTGCATTTTTTTGGGGGGCAAAAAGAACGCAAGTGTGCCCTGACACTACCAGTACGTGCACAGCGTGTGTATTAGAACCTTTCAAAAGTCTATATACCTGACATCCGTTGGTATATTTTCTACCGTTAATTTAGGCTGCAGTTCCTCATTTGCGTCTGCAGTATAACTTGTGCAAGGAAGGACCTATACTGTAGAGATAGGATTTGGCTAGGCAGGGCTAGTGTTTCTCTTCAAAAGACACAAAAGTCCATTGTTATATCTGGCTGCGTTTTTTTTTCTTTTGTGGCAAAAAGAACGCAAGTGTGCCCTGACACTAACACTACGTGCACAGCGTGTGCATTATAACTTTTCTGTAGTCTATGTACCTGACATCCGTTGGTATTTTTTCTACCATTAATTTAGGCCGTTGTTCCTCATTTGCGGCTGCTCTATAAGGTTTGCGCATTCTAAATATTTGACATTTGGTGACATTTTTCTGATCATACACTCAATAAAAATCTGCACTACTGTACTTGTGACAAAGTTGCATATCTCTTAATAATATAAAAATGAATTCTGTCTGTCTGTCTGTCTGTCTGTTCTCTATGTGCGACCAAACTACTGGACCGATTTTCACCAAATTCGGCACACAGGTACATCAGGTGTCCGGGAAGGTTTTAGACCAGGTCTCATCTCTCTAGCACGTACCGTTCCCGAGATATTCCCAAAATATGATCTCCATTAGCCAACATTACAACTGGGAGCTTTGGTTTTAAACTCCAACTGCCATTCTCTGCAAAGCCACACAGGGAGGGCAGGTTTCCATAACAACCAGGTAATTATCAGCAGCTGAGGATCTCATCCATTTCTATTTACTGACACTGTTAAAGGTATTCCGGTTACCATAAATATAACTTATGTTTTTTTCTATTACTACAGTTCAGTAGTAATAAAAGATGTTTTCCTCCACTGCTGCCTATTGCGTGGGCTCATAAATAAGCATGGTATTGACCTTTAATTCAGGCCACCCTAAAAGAAGTACTTAAAACCCCCGCCCCAGGTCTCACTAAGCCACACCCCCAACTCTGTCAAGCCACACCCCCTTTCACTCCGCAGCCAACAGATTGAAAAAATAAAGGTAAAAATCAACTTCTGTCAGCTGCAGGGATGGGTGGGAGGTTGACTTTTTTTCTGCAACAACACACACAAACATTAAATAAAATAGATTAAATCCACCCATGCGAAGCGTCTTGCTAATCCACGCCCCCGACTCTGTCAGGTCACGCCCCCTCCCACTCCGCAGCCAACGGGAATTGAAAAAATGAAGGTAAAAATAAACTTCTGTTTGCTGCAGGGGTGGGAGGGTTAATTTCTCTCTGCAACGACACACAAAAATTTTAGATGAAATAGACTAATTATAGACTACAACCGTTCGAAGCCTTTTGCTAAGCCACGCCCCGTCTCTGTCAGGCCACGCCCCCTCTCACTCCGCAGCCATTCTGCAACGACACACAGAAACATTAAATGAAATAGATTAAATGCACCTATGCGAAGCGCTTTGCTAAGCCACGCCCCGACTCTGTAAGGCCACGCCCCCTCCCACTCCGCAGCCAACAGGGATTGAAAAAATAAAGGTAAAAATCAACTTCTGTCAGCTGCAGGGATGGGTGGGAGGTTGACTTTCTTTCTGCAACGACACACAGAAACATTAAATGAAATAGATTAAATACACCCATGTGAAGCATCTTGCTAATCCACGCCCCCGACTCTTTCAGGTCACGCCCCCTCCCACTCCGCAGCCAATGGGAATTTAAAAAATGAAGGTAAAAATAAACTTCTGTTTGCTGCAGGGGTGGGAGGGTGAATTTCTCTCTGCAACGACACACAAAAATTTTAGATGAAATAGATTAATTATAGACTACAACCGTTCAAAGCCTTTTGCTAAGCCACGCCCCGTCTCTGTCAGGCCACGCCCCCTCTCACTCCGCAGCCATTCTGCAACGACACACAGAAACATTAAATGAAATAGATTAAATGCACCTATGCGAAGCGCTTTGCTAAGCCACGCCCCGACTCTGTAAGGCCACGCCCTCTCCCACTCCGCAGCCAACGGGGAGTGAAAAAATAAAGGTAAAAATAAACTTCTGTTTGTTGCCGCGGTGGGAGGCTGAATTTCTCTCTGCAACGACACACAAAAATTTTAGATAAAATAGACTAATTATAGACTACAACTGTTCGAATCGTCTTGCTAAGTCACGCCCCCAACTCTGTCAGACCACGCCCCCCCCCACTCTGCAGCCATTCTGCAACGACACACAGAAACATTCAATGAAATAGATTAAATCACCTATGCGAAGCGCTTTGCTAAGCCACACCCCCAACTCTGTCAGGTCATGCCCCCTCCCACTCCGCAGCCAACAGGGATTGGAAGAATGAAGGGAAAAATAAACTTCTGTCAGCTGCAGGGGTGGGCGGGTGAATTTCTCTCTGCAATGACACACAACATTTTAGATGAAATAGACTAATTTCAGACTACAACCGTTCGAAGCATCTTGATAATCCACACCCACAACTCTGCCAGGCCACGCCCCCTCCCACTCCGCAGGCAACGGGGATTGAAAAAAATCAGCTGCAGGGGTGGGAGGGTGAATTTCTCTCTGCAACGACACACAAAAATCGTAGATGAAATTGACTAATTTTAGACTACGACCATTCAGTATTAATAAAAGATGTTTTTTCCACTGCTACCCATTGCGGGTCCCCATAAATTACCATGTAATTGACCTGTAATTCATGCCACTCTGACCCCCGCCCCAGATCTCGCGAAACCACGCTCCCACTCTGTCAGGCCACGCCCCCTCCCACTCCGCAGCCAACGGGGATTGAAAAAATAAAGGTAAAAATCAACTTCTGTCAGCTGCAGGGGTGGGAGGGAAGTTGGATTTTTTTCTGCAACAACATACAGAAACATTAAATGAAATAGATTAAATATACCCGTGCAAAGCAATGTTTTCTTCCACTGTTACCCATGGCGTGTCCTCATAAATTACCATGGCATCGACCTGTAATTCTGGCCACCATCAAAAGAAGGACTTAAAACCCCGCCCCAGGTCTTGCAACGTCACGCCCCCGACTCAGTCAGGCCATGACCCCTCCCGCTCCGCAGCCAATGGAGATTGAACAATTGAAGGTAAAAATCGACATCTGTCAGCTGCAGGGATGGGAGGGAGAATGACTTTCTCTCTGCAACGACACACAGAAACATTAAATGAAATAGATTAAATATACCCACGCAAAGCAATGTTTTCTTCCACTGCTACCCATTGTGATTCCTCAAATTACCATGGCATTAACCTATAATTCAGGCCACCCTGAAATGAAGGACTTAACCCCCCCACCGTGTCCCATTAAACCACACCCCCTCCCACTCTGCAGCCAATAGGGATTGAAAAAATGAAGGTAAAAATCAATTTCTGTCAGCTGCATTGACTTCCTCTCTGCAACGACACACAGAAACATTAAATAAATAGATGAAATATACCCAGGCGAAGCCGGGTCTTTCTGCTAGTATACTATATAATATGAGCAAGGCGAGCAGAAAGGGACGGGGAAGTGGGAGTGCTGCTGATGGTGAACGCAGAGGCGATGGCTTTGGGCGCGGTGAAACTGTGCCTGCTGGCAGAGCCCAAGAAACAAAGTCATCCAAAACTGCTATGTTCATGTCTCAGTTTGGAGGGCGGCGCAAGACAGGTTCTTGTTAGGTCAACATGTCAGGAGGACCAGAGTGAGGTTAATTTTTTTAGGTTAAAAAATTAGGGGTGAGGGCCTGCTGGTGAACGTCTTAAATATTTAAAGGTAAAGGCAGCCTAATAAGCAGTTTGATATGCTGGAGGAAGAGGAAGGGGTTCATGGAAGTACAGTGTATTCAATACACCTTAAAAGCCACATTTAAAGTTCCTTTATGTTCAGCCACTTTCCTCTGGTGGGGTAGCGAAGTCAGGGGCAATCCCGGCCTTGTTCATTTTGATTAGTGTCAACCTGTCAGCATTTTCAGTTGACAGGCAGATGCGCTTAGCAGTTATTATGCCCCCATCGGCACTAAATAACTGCTCCAAAAAAATGCTGGTGGCAGGGCAGGCCAGCACCTCAAAGGTGTAGAATGCCAGTTCATGCCATGTGTCCAACTTAGATACCCAATATTTATAAAGCACAGAGGGATCGCTGAGGAAATTGACACTTAGTTAGGTAATCCTTTACGATTTTACAAAACTTTTCCCTGCTAGTTGTGACACTAGGCAGCTTATCAGAACCTTTTCCACATGCAGTGCTGTTCGTCTTTATTGAGAGCAGTAAATAACCGCTCCGAAAAAATGCTGGCGGCAGGGCAGGCCAGCACCTCAAAGGCGTAGACCGCCAGTTCGTGCCATGTGTCCAGCTTAGACACCCAATATTTATAAGGCACAGAGGGATCACTGAGGACATTGACATTGTCATCTAGGTAATCCTTTACCATTTTACAAAACTTTTCCCTCCTAGTTGTGACACTAGGGCGCTTATCAGAACCTTTTCCACATGCAGCGCTGTTCGTCTTTATTGAGAGCAGGTAGGGTTCCAGCGCAAAAAAGTGTAGTTTTTGAGAAACCGCTGAACCACTAAGTTGAAGCAGTTGTTTGGCCTGAGGGAAACTCCTGTTCATCCTTCCTGTTGGAGGAACAGGTAGACTAATTCCTGTCATTAGTTCCAGGGTCCTATAGGGTCAGTTTCGTTTAGGTACCTGTGTATGAACTCGCCTACATTTGAGGCCTGTTCATACTGGTAGTCAATCAGGATTAGTCATGGTTTCGTTTCCTATAGGAGGTGTCCATCTATCTTCCTTAGTTTCCAGGCCTAATCTTCTTTCCCTCCTATGTTCTGTGTGGTTCCCCCCACAACTGAGCGTGACAGTATGTGTGTGAGCTTGCCGAGCTCCAAAGCTGTGTTATCAGACACAACCACACCTGGTTGTAGGTTGAGTGGCGAGAGCCACTGCTCAGCCTGGTCCCTTATACCATGCCACAGCACTGTGGCAGTGTGTTGTTTGTCACCTAAGCAAATAAGTTTCAGCAAAGCCTGTTGACGCTTACCCCCCACTGTGCTAAATTGCTTCCAGCTACTGACTGATGGCTGACTGGTGCTGCAAGATGAGAATTCCTAGATGGAAGTGGTGGAGGAGAAGGAGGGGTTGCAGCCGCTAATGTAGGTGGTGGCGGAAATCCTGATGGAAGTAGGGCCCGCAATCCTTTGTGTCGGTAGCACCTGTGCCATCCCAGGGTACGACTCGCTCCCAGCCTCCACAACGTTCACCCAGTGTGCCATCAGGGAAATGTAGCGTCCCTGGCCAGAAGCACTTGTCCATGTGTCATTCGTTAAGTGGACCTTCCCAGTAACTGCATTGGTCAGGGCACAGGTTATGTTACGGGACACATGCTGGTGTAAGGTGGTGAGGGCACACCGGCAAAAATAGTGGAGTCTAGGTACTGAGTAACGAGGGATAGCCGCCGTCATCAGACTGCAAAAAACCTCAGTGACCACAAGCAACATTTTCAGCGCCAGCAATTTATAATGGTGTGCATTTAGTGATATGGCCTGTGGGTGGGTGGGTGGCTGGGTATCTGCACTTTCGTTCAAAGGCCTGGGGTATGGACATCTGTACGCTGCGCTCGGACACAGAAGTGGATGTCTCGCTGATGGTGCTTGCAAGGGTCCAGGTGCAGGAGGAAGGCATCTGGGCTTGTGTCTTGGCTAGCACATAACACAGGGAAGAGGAGGCAGTGGTGTGACTCGTAGACACCAATTGTGGATCCAGGCGTTTGGCCCACCTATTAGGGTTCTTTTCTGTTATGAAGATCATGCTGGTGGTGGTCAGGTTGCTAGTGTTCATGCCCCTGCTCATTTCGGTACGGCACAGGTTGCAAATGACAATTCTTTTATCATCCACACTTGGTGTGGCCTGCCTTCTCCCTTTTGCCACCCCACCGCCTCTTTCAGCCTGTTGCGGTGCTGCGCATCCCTCCCCCTCTCTACTGCTGTCCTCTCTCAGTTTGCCTAGTTCCCATGTTGGGCCAGTGATTTCACCGTCCACTACTTCCTCTTCCTCTTCGGGAAGGAATTTTTTCCCTTAAAGTGAGGAATATTGGCTTCTACCTCACAGGGTTTTTTGTCTTCCTCTGGATCAACTTGCAGGATAACAGGCCGAACTGGATGGACAGATGTCTTTTTTCAGCCTTATAAACTATGTTACTATGTTACTTCTTCACTCTGGTCCTCATCCTGACAAGTTGACATTCAGTGCTGCTGACACTCATAAACATTTGGGGTGAGGGTCTGCTGCTGATCTGGCCGTCTAAAACATTCAGGGTGAGTGCCTGCTGCTGATCTGACAGTGTAAAACATTAGGGGTGAGGGCGTGCTGCTACTTGAGCTTTACGTACAAGTAAATATATGTTTCCTAACAATATTTCCTGTAAATCGTAATAGTCGGACATCATCGTTAATAGCAGTGACTTTGGTGTCCAAGATGCATCCAGACATCCTCCCCATGCTGTTCATTAACCATTTCTTTGGTGTTTTAACCATTTTCTCATGTTTCCCAATCGACCAGACACCCTCCCCTCTGCAGAGCAGGGGGTGCCTGTTTTCTCCCATCGACTTCCATTGTACTGGGGTGCTCGGCTGAGCACTTGAGCACCACCTAGTGTTCGGCCAGAGCACCCGAGCACCCGAACATTGGGGTGCTCGTTCATCACTAATTATTACATGTTTTGATCACAAATTTAGTGCAGATTTATAGTCTTTGTGTTGCTCAAAGAAAACCTTTCTACAACTTTTTTTTATACTTTATGAGAAGACAGTGTTAAACCAAAATAGCATGGCTTGAAGTTTGTGGCCTTGAAGCTGAATCTACGTAAATTAGAAGTTTTTTAATACAGTTTTTTATTTTTTTTAACAAACATTGTGGGACATTTCTTTATGTAAAAATAGAAAAAATAAAAATGCTTTGTACATAGTGCATCTTCAATTGAAATATTGTCTTTAACAACAAAATGCTGTTGTCTGATGGGGGCACAGACATTACTATGCATTTAAATTGGAGGTCTATGCCCTATATTACAAGCATAGTGCCCAAACCTCGAGCCAGCACCAAACTGGAGAAACTTAATTTTATTCAATGCTTTCTTTCTTATCTCCTCTCCTCTCTATGGCAAGAATGGAGCCACCTCACCCACTTCTAATTGGGAAGTAGGAAGTAACCCCCTGCTGAGAACAGAGACCCATCCACCAGTCCCCGCCCTCTTGTAGAGTAGCCAGGAACAGATGTAGCTTCTAGTTCACTGAGTGTTGTGCCCTTGCTTGGCCTCCATCCCCATCCTCCCATCCCCATGCCAACATGGCCTGTACATAGTGACTTATTCAGGTATGGGTGAGTATTCTAATCATCCCCTTCAAGCAGCATCACTCGTATCATTCACCATGACACCAGCCTTGCAACTTCCTCTCTCTCTTGCCCTCTCTTTTGCCCTTACAGCTCACGACTTATGGTCAGTCAGACAGGGGAGGGAAGTCTACAGACAATGAAATCTGTAACTACCTGTCATGTGCTCCCTTTCCCACCATTGCTTTCCACCTCCATGCATAATCTATATATCTGTACTATTTGTGTATATGTCACGTATGTATGCATATGTAATATGTATGCCAGAGGTTGCAATAACACCTCTACTTGAGTGTGTATAATATTTAAAGTTATGCTCTCTCTATATCAAGCTGAGGGGCTGTCAATTGTCTTCCTTTGTTCTAGTTAAATGTTTTAAAGGAAAATTGACTCATGCTGAATACATTTCTACTATTATACCTATGTACTTATAATTATTCATGAGAAATTCAAACACATTGAATGTAACTGGTAGAACAATGTTCAATTTGATTGACGTCAGTAGCTACAGCATCTTTGGTTTCGTGATGGTTGGCATTTGATTTTGTTCAGTTTACTTCTACAATGTGTTTTGGCTGGAGTGCCATTTTAATCCAAAATGAAAAAAGATACAATTATTGCTTTGGCAGTAAAATCATAATATAGATCATAAACATTTTTAGAATGTCCACTCTGCTAAATTAAATATGTTAAATAAAAATATGATTGAAATGACTATAACCCTTACGACTGTAGCAAGAAGAAAATGTTATCTACATGTGATTTTTCTTTATCTGGTTCTATAATAGTGTACAAATATAAAAGTGCTTTATCTGTCCGATAAAAATGTATATGCAGGCATGGGATTCAGTCAGTTCCCTCAGGTTCTCCAGATCCGGTTGTTAAAATTACAGATCCGGCTGGCAGCTGGAGATGAACCCTTCCATTCCATAGTTTAGCTCCTTAGGCTTTTTTAAAAGTTGGCTGGCATGTATGTGTAGTGTATATGTGGTGTATTTATGTATGTGTACTATGTATATTGCGTATTTATGTGTATGTGTTTTGCATATATGTGATATATATATATATATATATATATATGTGTATATGTAAACATGTGTCATGACGTTGCATGTCCGCCATTGAGTAGGGAACCTGTCGCTAAAAATTTTAATCCCACCCCTGTGTATATGTCTGATGGAGTGACAAGTAAAATAAAGTTCACTTCAATGTATATGTACTTATTCTATCATCTTAATGTTTCACAGTTCGCAAAGTGCCGCTGCCTCCATTAATCCATGGCAATCACATGATCACTGGTCTCATGCGATCATGACAACTTGATTTATAGAGAAAATGTATATAATGTAAAACACCATGAAATTTATTTTCTAAACTTTTAGGAAATATGTTATAAACATTGATGTAAAAATAAAACTGTAAAGAATCCTAATATTTAATAATAATAATAATAATAAATATTAATATTTAATAATAATAAATGTATCTGTCAATTATATCAAGCCATAACCCCACATACAATGAGCCAAAACAAATGAAAACCACTAAAACAATATGAAACTAGTTCTACTATATTTGTTTCCTTTTCTAAGGCTTGTGGGGCTTAGACCTTACACTTATCTCTTTCTGAGGCTAAGGCAATATTATACTGCCTGGCAGAGTTGATCCTGCCAATTAAAATAATACCTATCTTGTGAAAACCGGTTGCAGTGCTCCTGAGAAAAAATCCTTTTATTCTTTATGCAAGCGAGGGCTTCAGTGCACCGAGGGGGTGGGGCCTAGCCCCTCTATGCACCTTATCTCTTCAGCTTTCCAGTGCTGGCCACATCCTTCAGTTCACTAAAGTTTTCACTTGTATAAACAATAAAAGTTTTTTTTTTCCCACTCAGGAACATCACAACCAATTTTCACAAAACAAGTATCATTTTAATCAGCAAGAGCAACTCCTGATTTATTAGGGTTGCTAATACTGCCATATGGCCTAAGTACCAATCTAGGCTAAATCCTTAAGGTGTTAATGAGAATCCCATAACTAAATGGTTAAAATTAGTTGTTCAAGCACAGTAAATATAATAGTATATTTGGAAACGTGGTCCCTAGTGGGCACACATGACCAGGAGCTCACTGGAGTATCTAATGTCTGAAAACTCATTCACTAGCGTTATTCATACTTATTATGAAGGACAGCCGTTAAGAATCAGCCAGCAAGAAGTAACTTCTCACCACCACTTTACACATTAAGTGAACGTTCTGAGAGAGAATCAACAGACCAGCAGGGGTGCCAATGTCTATACACAGATGCATTGTTTAAAAAATAAAAAAACAATACTGTTTTTTAATTGAAAAATGTGTTTGTTTCGTGTGAAAAATGTGATACTGAACTGTGGGACAACCCCTTGAGTGTGACATTATGATTGTGCTATCCTTTGTATGAAGTACATTTTTCATAGAACCCTACCTATGTTCACCAATAGGGTTATACACATTTTATATAATTAGTTATCATCAATGTTTTTATTTCATTTATGATTCATATAATTGGAAATTACAGTATCCTTAAACATTTACTTTTTTCTATAATCAAATATGTTTCTAATCACCAAGAAATGTGTTAATTTCAATGTGGACAAAATCTATCATTTACTATGTTGTATAGTCCAATATTCCTTCTTCCAAAAGACATGAGAACAGGGTAGTAAGATATTGAATGTTTTAGACACAGTAAATTAACAGTAAATAACTTGTCAGATTGTCAATTTTCATATTAATAAAATTCTTATTAACTTGTTACTGCTATCAGAATACATTAAAATTCAATGTCAGTTTTGAGATTGTCACATTATGTGAAACTGACTACAATTATACGGAAATGACTGATTCACCCAGCTTTATATTAAAGTTGCTTTAAAAAGAAAGATGAAAATGTGTTTACTAATGCAGAGAGCCTACATAAAATCGGAATTCTGCAGACGCAAGTTTATTTCTGGTAGCTTTCATTTCTAAGAGTAAAAGAAAGAATTTAAGCAAATTAACCATGTATTCCAAAGGCAAATAAAATAATAAATAACAGTAATATGAGTCTTACATACATACGTAGTTAGGTATATTGTATGACTTTAAAAAATACATCAGTTCAACCAAGGGAAGAGAGGTGATGTGGATGAAGGAAAATGAAATTATGACTTACTATTCCAAAAATATATATATTTCATGTTGTTGAACATATCTTCTACACCACTAATGGACAAAGAGAAGATTGTGACCCACTGGTAGATCGTACTGATCGTACGATCATACTGTCACTAACCTGTTAGCAGACTTCTAAATTGAACTGAGAAAACAACCTAATAGTTTCACATGTGTATGCCACTATATTTTTCTAGTGAATTCTCCATCACACAATCAAAGAGATATTTGGGAGTCTCGCCCAAACTATAAGCTGGGATGGGTCCCATACACAACCTGAATGATAAAGCACTCCAGTACAGAGGTGAGGAGAGGAAGATGCTCCACATCCATGCCTTACTCATATTATATATGACCTTGATGACCATGGATGCAGAAGACATGGCTGTGGAGCATGAACAATAAGGAACTGTGTATTCAAAAAAATTACAGCTGTAGCATATACCAGAAAATAATTTGTTAGTTGAAATCCAACTTGTTGATCCTCATCTCACTAAGAGTTTCCATTGGAGGAGAGTAAGAAGATCTAGACATGAGATGGTTGGCCAAAACCAAAAAAATCAGTAGGTTTGGACAACATATCAAGGGTACATAGCTAGCGCTATGCATGATAATGAATAGAGCCTACACTAACAAAGGTTGGTGGCTGATTGGTTCATTTTTATGTTCTAGCTTATTGAAGTTAAACGTATATTTAAAAAATGCTTTATAAAGAACATTTTCTTACAAAATCTAATTTGTATTATAATTTACAATTTTCATATCAGTGAAATCCAAAACCCTCAAAGGTTTTATTTTTTATTTGTATGTTCTGTATTTTTAAATTGTTTCTCTCATTTTCCTGCAATTCCTGAAATGACTGGAATGTTTGCAGAAATAATACATTGTAACACATTGTAACCCATTAAGGACCATGCCTGTTTGTCCTTTTTGTTGTTGCATTTATGCACTTCAGCAGTCATAACTTTTTTTTTCACTAGCCTGGCTGTAGGAGGCCATGTTTTTTGTGTGGCAAAAAATTGAATTTATTTGCATATTGTGTAAACTGCTGTGTAAAATAAAAAAAATGTGGTGGGTAGTTAGAAAAACCATTTCTTGATTATTTTCTAGATTTTTTAAATAGTCTTTTCATGTTTCAGAATAAATAACTTGTTTAATTCATTTGGCTGTAGGTTTATTTATTCTACACTCACCGGCCACTTTATTAGGTACACCATGCTAGTAACGGGTTGGACCCCCTTTTGCCTTCAGAACTGCCTCAATTCTTCGTGGCATAGATTCAACAAGGTGCTGGAAGCATTCCTCAGAGATTTTGGTCCATATTGACATGATGGCATCACACAGTTGCCGCAGATTTGTCGGCTGCACATCCATGATGCGAATCTCCCGTTCCACCACATCCCAAAGATGCTCTATTGGATTGAGATCTGGTAACTGTGGAGGCCATTTGAGTACAGTGAACTCATTGTCATGTTCAAGAAACCAGTCTGAGATGATTCCAGCTTTATGACATGGCGCATTATCCTGCTGAAAGTAGCCATCAGATGTTGGGTACATTGTGGTCATAAAGGGATGGACATGGTCAGCAACAATACTCAGGTAGGCTGTGGCGTTGCAACGATGCTCAATTGGTACCAAGGGGCCCAAAGAGTGCCAAGAAAATATTCCCCACACCATGACACCACCACCACCAGCTTGAACCGTTGATACAAGGCAGGATGGATCCATGCTTTCATGTTGTTGACGCCAAATTCTGACCCTACCATCCGAATGTCGCAGCAGAAATCGAGACTCATCAGACCAGGCAACGTTTTTCCAATCTTCTACTGTCCAATTTCGATGAGCTTGTGCAAATTGTAGCCTCAGTTTCCTGTTCTTAGCTGAAAGGAGTGGCACCCGGTGTGGTCTTCTGCTGCTGTAGCCCATCTGCCTCAAAGTTCGACGTACTGTGCGTTCAGAGATGCTCTTCTGCCTACCTTGGTTGTAACGGGTGGCAATTTGAGTCACTGTTGCCTTTCTATCAGCTCGAACCAGTCTGCCCATTCTCCTCTGACCTCTGGCATCAACAAGGCATTTCCGCCCACAGAACTGCCGCTCACTGGATGTTTTTTCTTTTTCGGACCATTCTCTGTAAACCCTAGAGATGGTTGTGCGTGAAAATCCCAGTAGATCAGCAGTTTCTGAAATACTCAGACCAGCCCTTCTGGCACCAACAACCATGCCACGTTCAAAGGCACTCAAATCACCTTTCTTCCCCATACTGATGCTCGGTTTGAACTGCAGGAGATTGTCTTGACCATGTCTACATGCCTAAATGCACTGAGTTGCCGCCATGTGATTGGCTGATTAGAAATTAAGTGTTAACGAGCAGTTGGACAGGTGTACCTAATAAAGTGGCCGGTGAGTGTATGTATGTGCAAGAAAATGTATGTCATACTTTAAAATCTTATAAAAATGTTGTAATTATGTATTTTTTTATCCCATTAAGGGGTTGATTTTATATGTTTAATTTAAATTTATGTTAGCATATATTAGCAATTTACATAAATTATTAATTGTTTTCAAGATGTATGCTTGCTGTTAATTAACCTTTATTATCTGTTTAAAACTGGTGAAAATAAGTTCTGGTAATGTAATAGACAGGCACACCTTTTATCTGGATTAAAAAAATCTATCCAAATTTTATTATTAGAGATGAGCGAGCATACTCGTCCAAGTTTGGTGCTCGTTCGAATATTAGGGTACTCATAAGTGCTCGCTGCTCGGACAAGTATCTCGCCATGCTCGAGGAAATGGCATCTCCCGCATTTTGAATTTTTGCCGCCTATAAACTCAGCCAATCACAAGCCAGGAGACTCTGCGGTATACCCAGCATCACGTGAGGGCCCTTACATGTTGATAGCAGGGGTTGGCTGGCCTGATCAGGTGACCCTGGAATATACTAGTGACTGCCCGCGGTGCTCGGCTCAGATGCTGTCTGGATGTCGTTAGGGATAGAACTGCTGCGTTTCAGGGAGAGTGTTAGGGCCTGGATGAAGTTCTCTGTTAGGCAGGAGTGATCTCAAAAGAACCCAACAGCCCTTCTAAGGGCTACAGGACATTTTTTTTGTCTCCTGGCTGGGCTGGATGGCACTAGTAGTGCAGCTATCGCCATATATAGCCCTTTTTTTTTATTGTTTTAACTCAGTGATACAAATCCATTTCATACAGCAGTGTGGAACCATTCTGTGTGTCACAGTTCAGCTGTCCACTCACCACAAACCACAATACGTATTTTCTGTCCAGGTGACCCATTCTGTACGTCACGTAATCCAATACCGTCTTTTGCTTTCACTGATACAGCTACATTAGAAAAATCTCTGTGCGACATTTGTCTGGGTTGCACTTAAGCAGACCAAGTCTGCTTAATCTAATAGTTTCAGTGTAATTGCTCCATACTGCACGGAACGTAATAAAATACGTAATTTTGCTCTAACTTATCCACCTATATACAAACCACAAGCCGTATTTTCTGTCCAGGTGACCAATACTGTACGTCACGTAATTAAAAAAGGTCTTTTGCTCTCACTGATACAGCTACACTAGAAAAATATGAGTGCAACATTTATCTGGGTTCTACTTAAGCAGACCAAGTCTTCATAATCTAATAGTTTCAGTGTAATTGCTCGATACTGCATAAAATACGTAATTTTGCTTTAACTTATCCACCTATATATTAACTTGTTCAGATTGAACAAGTTTGTGGGTTTCAGTACAGCAGGCCCATTTTTTTTTTATATATAATACACTTATATACAGAAAATGTTGAACCCCAGGGCTAAGGGTCGAGGATGAGGGCGTGGGCATGGGCGCGGGCGTGGGCATTCAATTAGTGCAGGGGGCAGAGGCTGTGGTGCTGGGCAGGGTGAGACAGTACCTGCTGATGAGGGAGCAGGGGAACAACGCAGAGCTACACACACTAACATCATGTCTCAACTTACAGGGACACGTGGTAGAGGACTGTTGAAACCACAACAGTGCGAACAGCTGATGTCGTGGATTGCGGACAATGCTTCAAGTAATTTGTCCACCAGTCAGTCTTCCACGCAGTCCACCCACGTTACCCAAGGGAGCACTCCTCTGGCTCCTCCACCTCAACCTCCTTCCCCCCAGTCTGCCCCCTCCCAGGAAAATTTGGAATGCGATCCGGCATACTCTGGGGAACTGTTTTCTGGACCCTTCCCAGAGTCACAAACCACTTCTCAGGTTGCTGCTAACCTCGTTCCCGATGCCCATGTTTTCCAACTGTCGCAGTCTGAGGGTGATGACATTGTTGACTTAGTGGAAGAAGTGTGTAAAGAGATGTCGGACGATGAGGAGACACGGTTGTCAGACAGTGGTGAAGTTGTTGTCATGGTAGGAAGTCCGAGGGGGGAGCAGACTGAGGAATCGGAGGATGACGAGGTGACTGAACCAAGCTGGGTTACATAGAAACATAGAAGATTGACGGCAGAAAAAGACCACCTGGTCCATCTAGTCTGCCCTTTTATTATCCTTTTATTTTTATCTTAGGATAGATACATGTTTATCCCAGGCATGTTTAAATTCAGTTACTGTGGATTTATCAACCACCTCTGCTGGAAGTTTGTTCCAAGCTTCTACTACTCTTTCAGTGAAATAATATTTTCTAATGTTGTTCTTGATTTTTCCCCCAACTAACCTCAGATTGTGCCCCCTTGTTCTTGTGTTCTGTTTCTTATTAATAACACTTCCCTCCTGAACTTTATTCAGTCCTTTAACATATTTAAAAGTTTCAATCATGTCCCCCCTTTCTCTTCTTTCCTCCAGACTATACATATTAAGAACTCGGAGTCTTTCTTGATAAGTTCTATGTTTTAGACCTTCCACCATTTTTGTAGCTCTTCTTTGGACCCGTTCTATTT
>ONZH01029786.1:0-22599 GCA_900303285.1 Rhinella marina
CATACTATGTAAGTGAACTGATCACCAGGGGGAAGCCATACTATGTAAGTAACTGACACCAGGGGACCATACTATATAAGTAACTGATCACCAGTGGCGCCATACTATGTAACTAACTGAATACAAGGGAGCCATACTATGTAGTAACTGAGCCAGGTGAGCCATACTATGTAAGTAACTGAAACCAGGGGCCATACTATGTAAGTACTGAACACCAGGGGAGCATACTGTAAGTAACTGAACACCAGGGGAGCCATACTATGTAAGTAACTGATCACCAGTGAGCCATACTATGTAAGTAACTGATCACCAGGGGGACATACTATGTAAGTAACTGACACCAGGGGCGGCATACTATGTAAGTAACTGAACACAGGGGGGCCATACTATTAAATAACTGATCACCAGGGGCGCAACTATGTAAGTAACTGAACCCAGTACATACTAGTAAGTAACTGATCACCCAGGGGAGCCATACTATGTAAGTAACTGATCACCAGGGGAGCCTACTATGTAAAATAACTGAACACCAGGGGAGCCATACTATGTAAGTAACTGATTCCCAGGTGGATACTATGTAAAGTAAACTGATGGTGGAGCCATACTATGTAAGTAACTGAACACCAGGGGGAGCCATACTATGTAAGTAACTGAAACACCAGGGAGAGCCATACTATGTAAGTAACTGATCACCAGTGGCGCCATACTATGTAAGTAACTGATCACCAGGGGCGCCATACTATGTAAGTAACTGAACACCAGGTAGAGCCATACTACTGTAAGTAACTGAACACCAGGGGGAGCATACTATGTAAGTAACTGATCACCAGGGGAGCCATACTATGTAAGTAACTGATCACCAGGGGGCCCATACTATGTAAGTAACTGATCACCAGGTGGAGCCATACTATGTAAGTAACTGAACACCAGGGGGAGCCATACTATGTAAGTAACTGACACCAGGGGAGCCATACTATGTAAGTAACTGAACACCAGGGGGGCCATACTATGTAAGTAACTGAACACCAGGTGGAGCCATACTATGTAAGTAACTGATCACCAGGTGGAGCCATACTATATAAGTAACTGATCACCAGGTGGAGCCATACTATGTAAGTAACTGAACACCAGGTGGAGCCATACTATGTAAGTAACTGAACACCAGGTGATACTATGTAGTAACTGAACACCAGGTGGAGCCATACTATGTAAGTAACTGAACACCAGGTGGAGCCATACTATGTAAGTAACTGAACACCAGGTGGAGCCATACTATGTAAGTAACTGAACACCAGGTGGAGCCATACTATGTAAGTAACTGAACACCA
This sequence comes from Rhinella marina, assembly GCA_900303285.1. Lineage (NCBI taxonomy): Eukaryota > Metazoa > Chordata > Amphibia > Anura > Bufonidae > Rhinella > Rhinella marina. The sequence continues at coordinate 1,329 of ONZH01029786.1, forward strand.
GGGGGAGCCATACTATATAAGTAACTGATCACCAGGGGGCGCCATACTATGTAAGGAAAAGAACACCAGGGGGAGCCATACTATATAAGTAACTGAACACCAGGTGGAGCCATACTATGTAAGTAACTGAACACCAGGTGGAGCCATACTATATAAGTAACTGATCACCAGGGGGCGCCATACTATGTAAGGAAATGAACACCAGGGGGCGCTATACTATGTAAGGAAATGAACACCAGGGTAACATTGGAGGGATGACCCCTTTTCCACACCCCACATTAATACATTTGTTATTCCTCTGTGCTGCTGTGTGGATGTTATAGTATATAGTACATATACAGTGTGTTGCGAAAGTATTCAGCCCCCTGGAACTTTTCAACCTTTTGTCACACAACAGTATCAGGACCTGCCTGGTGTGTTCCTTGGTCTTCATGATGCAGAACCCTAAGACTATCACAGAGCAGGTGCATTTATACCGAGACTTGATTACACACAGGTGGATTCTATGTATCTTCATCAGTCATTTAGGACGACATTGGATCATTCAGAGATCAGAGATCAACTTCTGGACTGAAAGGAAATGGGACGAATAATTCTGCACGCCCCACTTTTCAGTTTTATTATTACAAAAAAAGTTTAAATGATCCAATAAATTTCCTTCCACTTCACAATTGTGACCACTTGTTGTGGATTCTTCACCAAAAATGTAAAATGTTCTATCTTTTTGTTTGAAGCCTGAAATGTGGCAAAAGGTTGAAAAGTTCCAGGGGGTGAATACTTTCGCAAGGCACTGTATGTATACATATATAGCCGGCCAGCACCTACTGTCTCCGGAGGCCCCATTTCCTCCAGCACAGTCCATTTGTCTCAATCTGAGCCTTTATATTGCACTGAATGTGCCCTTGTATTCATCCACCAGGCAACCTCTGACCCCTGAGAGCTCTGCAACAAATTGCCCCCAATTGCTGTGCTTTCCCTCACTGTGCCGCCCTCTTTCTTGTCTGCACTTGTAACAGTATCCAACCCAACTAAGCCGGGTGATATAGCTCAACGACGGTGCAATTACACACCCCACTACAGGCCTATTCTTACACCCCCATCACAGCCTGCGCCTGTTTCCCATCTGCCCTCATTATACAGTAAATGAGCCAGAACTGAACCGGCACCGGTAACCAAACCAACTGGGGCGAGGACGCAACGCTAACCAATCTGCAGAAAGAACAGCTTCCACAGGCAGCACCTCAGGCTTCGATCCATTGCACTCAGAAAGTCCTCACACCCCTCACTGTCCTCAGACTCTGATCTCTCGCTCTTTGTGCTGCCCTCAATCAGAGGTGCACCACTAATGAGGCAAGGTGAGGCGATCGCAGGGGCAAGAGCCGGGGCAGCCGAAGGGCCCTGGGCTGAAGGGGTTAGGTTAAGAAATTGTCATCGGGGAGGTGGGGTATTTCAGGTTTCGCCTCAGGCAGCATAAAGGCTTGGTGCACCCCTGCCCTCAATCCACCATAATGAGAACGTAAAAACAGAAATTTAGAAATTTTTGGAAATTTATTAAAAATGAAAAATTAAACTTTTGCTTGGACATAAGTATTCAGCCCCTTTGCTGTGACACTTGACATTTAGCTCAGTCACTGGTAGTAAAGTCAGGTGATTAGAGATGATTTGGAAAGACACAGCCCTGTCTATATAAGATCTCACATCTGACTATGCATAAAATCAAGCCCTGGGGAGGAAGAACTGCCTGTAGAGCTCAGAGACGGGATTGTGTGGAGGCACGGGGAGGACAGAACTGCCTGTAGAGCTCAGAGACGGGATTGTGTGGAGGCACAGGGAGGAGAGAACTGCCTGTAGAGCTCAGAGACAGGATTGTGTGGAGGCACAGGGAGGAAAGAACTGCCTGTAGAGCTCAGAGATAGGATTGTGTGGAGGCACAGGGAGAAGAGAACTGCCTGAAGAGTTCAGAGACGGGATTGTGTGGAGGCACAGGGAGGACGAACTGCCTGTAGAATTCAGAGACAGACGGTGGAGGCACAGGGAGGGAGAGAACTGCCTGTAGAGCTCAAGACAGGATTGTGTGGAGGCACAGGAGGATAGAACTGCCTCTAGAGCTCAGAGATAGGATTGTGTGGAGGCACAGGGAGAAGAGAACTGCCTGAAGAGTTCAGAGATGGATTGTGTGGAGCACAGGGAGGACAGAACTGCCTGTAGAATTCAGAGACAGGATTGCATGCAGGCACAAGGAGAGAGAACTGCCTGTAGAGCTCAGAGACAGGATTGTGTGGAGGCACGTGAGGAGAAAACTGTCTATAGAGCTCAGAGCCAGATTGTGGAGAGGCACAGAGGAGACAGAGTGTGTGGAGGCACAGGGAGAGAGAACTGCAGTGAGCTCAGAGACGGATTGTGTGGAGGCACTGGGAGGAGAGAACTGCCTGTAAAGCTCAGAGACAGAATTGTGTGGAGGCACAGTGAGGAGAGAACTGTCTCTAGAGCTCAGAGCCAAGATTGTGTAGAGGCACAGGGAGGAGAGAACTGCCAGTAGAGCTCAGAGACAGGATTGTGCGGAGGCACAGGGAGGAGAGAACTGCCAGTAGAGCTCAGAGACAGGATTGTGTAGAGGCACAGGGAGGAGAGAAACGCCTGTAAAGCTCAGAGCCAAGATTGTGTGGATGCTCAGGTAACAAAATCGTATCTCCTGCACTGAAAGTTCCCATGAGCACAATGGTCTCCAGAATTTTTACAAGGAAGAATAACAACCAGGACTCTTCCTAGAGCTGCCGCCCCACCCCCCAAAACGAAGTAATCAGGGAGAAGGGCCTTGGTGAGGGAGGTTACCAAGAACCCAATGGTCACTCTGGCTGAGCTCCAGAGATCCTGTCTGCAGATGTTTCTGACAGTTTTTGACCAAATTGAACCTTCACCCGACCGAATATACAGGTAATCGTACATTTACTAAAATTAAGAACGATAATAATAAAAAAAACAACATTTCACCAAAAATAACTCCACACCCCACAATAAAGTGTGACAGTGGCGGAGCGTGACCTCTCTGCCACAAGCTCCGGACTAGCAGAAGGAAACATGAAAGCATGAAGCATAAGCATGGGTTAACAAAGCCTTGGTGCAGGTGCTCAGTGCTGACTTCAGGGGGTGAATACTTATGCAGGCGTCTTTCATTTTTACAGATGCTGTGAACATAGCCTATAGCAAATGAATGTGACATTTTGTGCAGATCATTGGCGGCTGCTCCGTTGTGTGCAGGGGAGGAGCGGTATAACCACTTAATGAGCTTGAAGAAGTGCACGGTGTGAAGAGGGGCGTGAATTTAATCACATCTCAATTAGTCACTTAGTCTGAATCCTTTGACATTATCTTACTCCCCTGTTAGAGGGGCTGCGGCCCACAGAGGGGCTGACGTCGCCCGTTACCATTATTCCGCCCAGCTGGCTTCTTGATCCTTATTTTCCCACAGTGAGAACTTCACACAAAACAAGGATTCCTCCATCCGAGCAAATGTGCAGGAGATGAAAGAGCCCGGCCGCCGCCACTCACCAGGGACACAAACTACTCCGATTAATGCAGGAATTAACTGTTTCATCTTTCTTTTTGTTTAGGGAAAGTCACTTTCTCTTGGAGCATTCAGCCGCTGGGGAAGGGGCCCCTCCAGAGCAGGTAGAGCGCTAAAGTTCACTGCACACACACAAGAGAGTTCAGAGATGAAGTGCGTGGCCCCGGGGTGATCGATCTCTGTGTCCCCTCTGACAAATAGTATAGTAGTAACAATTATAGTAGTTATATTCTTGTATATAGGAGCATATTTAGTAGTTATATTCTTGTACATAGGAGCGGTATTATAGTTAGTTATATTTCTATGTACACATAGGAGAGTATTATAGTAGTTACATATAGTAGTTATATTCTTGTACATAGGAGCAGTGTACATAGGAGCCAGTATTATCTATAGTAGCTTCTATTCTTGTTACATGTAGTGAGCTTGTAGTATTATAGTAGTAGTATATTCTTGTACATAGGAGCAGTATTATAGTAGTTATATTCTTGTACATATCACATATGTAGTTAGTAGCAGGTATTATAGTATATTGTATATATTCTTGTACATAGGAGCAGTATTATAGTAGTTATATTCTGTACATTATTCTTGTTACTAGGACAGTATATATAGTTAGTTATATTCTTGTACATCATAGAGCAGTATTATAGTAGTTATATTCTTGTACATAGGAACGTAATATATAGTAATTAATACTTGTACATAGGAAGGCAGTATTATAGTAGTTATATTTTTGTAATAGGAGCAAGTATTATAGTAGTTAGTTATATTCTTGTACATAGGAAGCAGTATTTATAGTAGTATTATAGTAGTCTACATAGGAGCAGTATTATAGTAGTTATATACATTATTATAGTAGTTGTACATAGGAGCAGTATTATAGCTTGTACATAGGAGCAGTATTATAGTAGTATAGTTACATATTCTTGTACATAGGAGCAGTATTATAGTAGTTATATTCTTGTACATAGGCAAATTATAAGTATATAGTATTATAGTAGTTTATATTCTTGTACATATAGAGTAGTACAGTATTATAGTAGTTATATTCTTGTACATACAGGAGTTATATTCAGTATTATAGTAGTTATATTCTTGTACATAGGAGCAGTATTATAGTAGTTATATTCTTGTACTTGTAATAGGAGCTTAGTATTATAGTAGTTAGTATTATATAGTATAGTACATAGTATATATTCTTGTACATAGGAGGCAGTATTATAGTAGTATATGTAGCAGTATTATAGTAGTACATAGGAGCAGTATCTTGTACATAGGAGCAGTATTATAGTAGTTATATTCTTAGTATGTATAGCAGTTATATTCTTGTAGTATTATAGTATAGTTACATAGTTATATAGCTTGTACATAGGAGCAGTAGTAGTTATAGTAGTAGTTATATTCTTGTACATAGGAGTAGTATTATATAGCTATTATAGTATTATATACATAGGAGCAGTCTTGTACATTAGTAGTTAGTACAGTATTATAGTAGTTATATTCATTGTACTTGTACATAGGAGGCAGTATTATAGTAGTTATATTCCTGTACTTGTATAGGAGCAGTATTATATTATAGTAGTATTATATTCTTGTACATAGGAGCAGTAGTAGTAGTTATATTCAGTATATATAGTAGTTATATTCTTGTACATAGGAGCAGTATTATAGCTTAGTTATAGTATCTTGTACATATTATAGTAGTTATATTCTTGTACTATATTATAGTAGTTAATTCTTGTACATAGTAGTATAGTATTATAGTAGTTATAATCTTGTACATAGGAGCATAGGTAGCAGTATTATAGTATTAGTAGTTATATAGTCTTGTACATAGGAGCATATTATCAGTATTATAGTAGTACATAGGAGGCAGTATTATACTACATAGTTAGTACATAGGAGCAGTATTATAGTTTAGTATATATATTATAGTGTACATAGGATCAGTACATAGAGTGTATGGACAAATCTGTAATTCTTTAGGTCAACTTGCACAACTTGTTAAAGAAGAAAATCATATGCTTCACTTACCTTCTGACCGATGTATACACGTGTGCTGGTTATCGCTCAGAAAGAAGCCATCTTTACAGCGGCATTCATAACTGCCCATGGTGTTAACGCATGTCTGTTGACAGCCCCCGTTGTTAGACTTACACTCGTCCACATCTAGGACACAAGATAGAGAAAGGTACCACTAAATATAAGAGCTGGCTTGATGCCGATCCTACTACACATCTTTCAGCAGCTAAGGGGTTAACAAAGGACATGGTTTTTTGACTATAGTGAGTCCTATACTTTATTTTTATTATTATTTTTGCTTGGAAACCTCAATTGCGCCATTTTCTCACGATGCAAAACTGTTGCACAAGGAGCTAACATGTTGCTTTCCTATGGAATGTGAGGGCTCCAAGGCAGCAGTGAAGAGGTTAAAGGGAATATTCAGATTATAAGGATATTCCCATTCACTTGAATGGGTCAAAGTGTCAAAAACAAGCACAGCCGCCACAAGAAGTATTCCACTGTGCAGTATGGACCAATGTAAGCAATGAAGAGGCCGCTGCACTGACACCAGCACTGCCGCGGGGTACTGAGAGTCTGACCCCTGAGATCTAATAGTGATGCCTATCCTAAGGGTAAGCCATCAGCCCCCGTAAGCACCGGCACCTATATGTAGTGGTCATTTGTCATGAACTCATCAGACTCCATCCATTCTCATATCACAAGGAAAGTGTCCAACTCCCAGCTGCCACGAAACCCTCAATTAATCCCCCGATCCACTCCCAATGTCAGTGATATAGAAGTGATGAGAATGTCTGTACAGTGCTGTGGAATATGTCAGTGTTATATAAGTGATTATAATGTCTGTACAGCGCTGTGGAATATGTCTATATTATGGAATATGAAATGTCTGTACAGTGCTGTGGAATATGTCAGTGATATATAAGTGATGAGAAGTCTGTACAGAGCTGTGGAATATGTAGTGATATATAATGATGAGAAGTTTTGTGGATATGTCTGGATATATAAGTGATGAGAATGTCTGTACAGCGTGTGAATATGTCAAGTGATATATAAGTATGAGAAGTCTGTACAGCGCTGTGGAATATGTCAGTGATATATAAGTGATGTCTGTAAATGTCTGTACATAATATGTCAGTGATATATAAGTGATTGAGAATGTCTGTACAGCGCTGTGGAATATGTCAGTGATATATAAGTGATGAGAATGTCTGTACAGAGCTGTGAATATGTCAGTGATAGAGAAGTGATAAGAATGTGTAACAGAGTTGTGGAATATGTCAGTGATATAGAAGTGATGAGAAATGTCTGTACAGAGTTGTGGAATATGTCAGTGATATATAAGTGATGAGAATGTCTTGTACAGAGCTGTGGAATATGTCAGTGATATATAAGTGATGAGAATGTCTGTACAGAGCTGTGGAATATGTCAGTGATAGATGAAGTGTGAGAATGTCTTACAGCGCTGTGGAATATGTCAGTGAATATAAGTGATGAGAGTGATATGAAGTCTGTACAGCGCTGTGGAATATGTCAGTGATATATAAGTGATGAGAATGTCTGTACAGTGCTTGTGAATATGTCAGTGATATATAAGTGATGAGAATGTCTGTACAGCTGTGGAATATGTCAGTGATATATAAGTGATGAGAATGTCTGTACAGCGCTGTGGAATATGTCAGTGATAGAGAAGGATGAGAATGTCTGTTACAGTGCTGTGGAATATGTCAGTGATATATAAGTATGAATTGTCGTTGTGGAATAGAATGTGACCTGTATAGAGCTGTGGAATATGTCAGTGATAGAGAAAGGATGAGAATGTCTGTACAGTGCTGTGGAATATGTCAGTGATATAGAAGTGATGAGAATGTCTGTACAGAGCTGTGGAATATGTCAGTGATATAGAAGTGATGAGAATTTCTGTACAGCGCTGTGGAATATGTCAGTGATATAGAAGTGATGAGAATGTCTGTACAGTGCTGTGGAATATGTCAGTGATATAGAAGTGATGAGAATGTCTGTACAGCGCTGTGGAATATGTCAGTGATATATAAGTGATGAGAATGTCTGTACAGAGCTGTGGAATATGTCAGTGATAGAGAAGGGATGAGAATGTCTGTACAGAGCTGTGGAATATGATAGCACTAAAAGTGAGTGTGAGTGAGTATAATAAATCAATGTGTATATACCCAATTCTTACCCAGGCAGTTATGCCCATCATGTGCCAACGCAAAGCCGTCGTAGCAAGTGCAGCGGTAATTTCCTGGAATGTTTGTACACTCGTGGACGCAGTCTCCATTGTACTCGTTATCGCATTCATCAATGTCTGTGGGATAAAGACACAAGTGATCATGATGGATGCTCGGTTCCCCAGAAAAGGCCTTCACAGCTCAGTGACAGAAGTGAAAACACTCGTTGGCCCTTTAAGAGCTGGATTGTCTTGTAAATGAAGTGTTTTCACTCCCATCTGAAGTGGCTGCCGAGTGAAGCCTCGTATCAAGTGACAGAGCGGCTGACAGATGAGGCGACCCGACCTTTACTCTATGTGTCCCGCTAAGTCTCTTACATGTTTACTGTGCATTAGGTGGACGTGATTAATTAACCGTCAGAAAAAACGTGAAAGATCGCAGCCCGCCTGCTCACAAAAATATTTCTGCAAAACATATTAACAAAAAATCACAAGAAGCCACGTCATGCCGCACGTCGACCACAGAGGTTTCCGGGATCTGTCATCAGTATCTGATTTCCTGAGGTCATCACTTACAATGTCTTGGAAAACCCCTTTAAGCACAGTTAGGGCCCCTTCACAAAGCTTTAAAAAACATCTGATTTGATCAGCATTTCTTGTAGTGTTTTTGAGGCATTTTTGTCCATTAAGTGCATTTTTAGAGGACAATCTGTGCCTCCTCCTGTAATGTCACCTGTAGAGGAACATTGCCGACGTGTCCTTTACAAGCTGTGGCGGTCTGTGAGCGGAGGAAGGTCAATGAGGGCAAAATTCCACCGGCCCCAGGATGAAAAAAAACAAAAATACACCTTTGTCCTGCCCAATATTCACCATACACTTCCATGCAGCATCTGGAGCTGGCACAAAATGAAGGATAAAAAGGGCACCAAAAACTGCAAAACCGAAAAAACCTCTAGTGCCACCAGCCGTGGCCTGGTCTGACACGCAGAATTTCTTGCAGAACCTCATGCACACAGCCAGTCCGCAATACACGGGCACCGGTCTTGTGCACCCCGCATCACAGACCCATTCACTTAAATGGGTCCGCAAATCCCGGGAGATGCAGTGAGGTGCGGAACGGAGGCACGGAAGCACTACGGAGTCTTTCTGTCTGTGTCTCCACATCACAAAAAAATTAGAACTATTTTTTTGCAGTGCGGACAGTCAGATGTAGATTGCGGAACCCATTGAAGTGAATGCGTCCGCGATCCGCATGCGGAAGCCCCATGGTTGGTGCCCGTGCATTGACTTAACCAGAAGTGGATCCAGCTGGAATGGGGAATCTAGAAGACGGATTTGTGCCTCTTCTTCCCGCTGGATCCATTCTGGCTTTAGCTCTTAAAACTTAAAATTAAAAAGCGGCAGCGGCGTTTTTCGAAAAAATAGTTGTGTGTGAAGTTATGGTAAAAACCACAATCACTAAGTTCCAGGAGGTTTTGCGGCGCACACAATAAGAGGGCAGAGGTCACATCCAGAGAGGACAATAGGTTTGGCTGAGGACTGGTTCATCATCATCGTCTCGAGTGCTGAAGCACAAAGTGCCAAATTCACCTACATAATGGCGCCCTCACCTTCACACGCAGTGCCTTCCCCTTTAAATCCCCAGCTTTGCACACACACTTGTATGATGTTGGCGTGTCCTGGCATATGGCGTCGATGTGGCAGTCATCTGTACCCAGGGCACACTCGTCTACACCTACAGAGGAAGAGAAGGGTTAACGGATATCGACCATAATCTATACAGCAATGGTGGACACAAAAAGCTCAGACATCCCCGTCTTTTCATAAGGGAAATCTCTGACGGAAAATATCATGAATCAGGAACAGACGTCCACCACCAAGATGGGCCGGCGCTGACGGGGTTACACTGCTATACGCCTGATGTAAGCGCTGACACTGGGTACACGGGTAATTTACCGCAATGTAAAATACTGCGCACACCGTATTTTCTGTGGTGGCCCAGTGTATAGCAGTACGAGGTTTACTGCCCCCAGGACACCATTTTGACCTCCTTCAGGTGAATGGATACCCATGACTCCACCAAGCAGGTAAAATGGCGCCACTGATGGAAACAACAAGCAGAAGATCCAGCAATATAAGGGAGCATCCTATAGCAACCGACAATTGTATTTCTCTATGGCTAGAAAATGAAAGCAGAGATTTGATTGGATGTGAGGGGCGAGGGCCGCTTGCGTATCTATTGGGAGTATCTGCGGAGACTGCACGAATTTTAGTAGTGTTAATGTTAAAGGGGTTCTCCGGGAATTAAGAAAATGAAAATACTTATATATTACTTTATTATAAATATATTTCCAAACACCTTTCACTAATTATAATGGCTTGTTTTTTTTTTTTTTGAGCAATCATTAGAAGAAATAAAATGGCGCCGTCCTATTGGTACACACAAAACCTGTCCTAATCATACAGAAGGACAAGTTACTTCACAACACTGAGCTAAAGAGCTGCCTCATCCTCCTTTCTGCTCTGCTTGTCAGGGATTATGATCCTGAATACAGATGATAAAATCTTCAGCTGAATCTCTGTAGGAATGGAGATCATGAGGAGACATGAAGTACAGAGTGGACGGACAGGACAGACTGTGGTAATGGAGACTGCATACAGCCACATCCCCACCTCCTCTCTTTGCTTCATGTCTCCTTAATGAACTCCATTCCTACAGAGATTCATCATTCATCAGACATAGATCATATTATCATAATCCCTGAGAAGCAGAGAAGGTAATGAGGCAGCTCTTTACCTCAGTGTTGTGAAGTAACTTGTGCTCCTGTGTGATTAGGACGGGTTCTGTGTGTAATAATAGGACGGCGGGCATTTTGTTTTCTCCTAATGATTGCTCCCAAGAGAAAACGAGCCATTATAACAAATGTAAGGTATTTGGAAATATATTTATAATAAAGTAATATTTAAGTATTTTCATTTTCTTAATTCCAGGAGAAACCCTTTAAGGAAAATCTGCAGTAAATTTACATTAATCACTTTCTGACTGAGGTAAAGAACGATTACGCCATTGTGTCACCACAGCAACCAATCAACTTCCAACTTTCATTTCTAGAGATAGGTTAGAAACAAAAGCAATGATGTGATTGGTTGCTATGGATAATACCTAGGACTATAAAAGCTGCCATGTGATTGGTTGCTATGGTTGTAGTATATTTCATCCCTGAGGCACAATGACCCCGATCATAGAATCCAATCAGATCACTTGTTTCATTTTCTACCCTTCCATTCTATAAATTAGAGATGACACCTGATTGGTTGCCTCCAAATACAGTTCCTCTATCTTTTTTTCCTGGTGCTGGTTTTCATGAGAAGGCAAAGATGGTGGAAATGTCATCCAACAAGGTGAGAGGAAGCTTGTCCGGTATTAATATTCATTTCTATCAGATATTCCAGACAATTTACCACATGTTAGACGAGAGGGTCTCTGCAGTGTTATTATAGCTGCTCGCGCTCTACTACCGTCATGGCCGCATTCCTCGTTGTGAGGTAACACTCGGCCTCTGGTTTCTGTCACGGTTTGGCAGCGTTCCTGAAATCTTCGCCATTTCTGCTTATTTACAAGCACAACTCTTTGGTTCAATGCTTTGTTTGCATTCGGTTCTATAAATCCAGGACTGTGAGATAAAAGCGCCACGAGCGTTATAAAGCACACCCAGAATAATGGCGACAACCAGCGCGGCCACTGATACAGCTCCTCAGGGGTTGTCAGACAACGGCCGGCTCTGCTCTCATATTCCTGCATCGCTGTGCAGATCATCTATTCTGTCCAGAAAAGTCGGGTGACAACTCCGCCAGGAGCTTTAATTGTTGCTGTACTGGTTGTCACCTGACTCTCCCAATCTCCTACATGGACAATGTGCCTGGTTTGGTGGTTGTACCCCTCCCCCATATCGCCGTGTAGCTCGGGGGACTTCTCCTTCAGGCTGCGGTCACACCTTCAGGTTTTTTTGGTGCAGTTTATAAGGCAATTGCGCTGTTGTTGGTGTCATTTGAGGCTATTTTCGGTTTTCTGCTCCTATGATGAAACAGAACAAAGAAAATCTTAAGAGAAGTGTGAACAGCGCCTTAATCAATGGCGTCCATGGTATGACGGATCTGGTAGAGCGTTATGTACAGGAGCCAGGACGCACGTGTCACCGCGGCCGTACATCAGCAGCAGACAGTGGTGCAGACCCGGTACAGTGCCACGTACTGCCAGCCCTGGCCTGTGTACGGTTTGCTGGGACATGTAGTTAGCAGCCGTCACCTGCGACTCATTTAAATGGACGCCTCTGTTCCCCTCCTGCGTCCTGTCCTACGTGAAATATTGAAATGCCTAAATCCCATAAATGATGAGTCTGCTGCCCGGGAACCGGACTGGAAAGTTGAACTTGGCAAGAACCCTTCCATGTAAGAGACAGATTTGTTGTTTGAGCGCCGCGTATCAGGTCGCAGCGAGAGGGAATACTGGGCGCATTGTGCGCATTAATGGGGATGGCTACACATGGAGGCTCCAGGGTTTAATATAAAGCCGCCATCACACTGCACAAGTTCTCCTACACACCGCCGCGTCCATATTTCAGTTTCCAAAAGAACGGATCCACGAAAGCTTCCATGTACATTACGCATTTTTTTAACTTCCGTCAATAGAAGGATGATTCTGATCCGCACATAAGGACAGAGACAGAACCTGTGCTGAGACCCGTGGATCAGGGACATGGATACGCTACAAAAAAAAAAAAAGATGTGTACAGCTCCACAGAAAGGGTCAGTGCTCTGACGGACAGCGGCCGTGTACCTCTCCAGAGCTGCATTCACAATTCTGCTATCACCTCCAGAGCTGCACTCACAATTCTGCAATCACCCCCAGAGCTGCACTCACAATTCTGCTATCACCCCCAGAGCTGCACTCACAATTCTGCTATCACCCCCAGAGCTGCACTCACAATTCTGCTATCACCTCCAGAGCTGCAGTAACAAATTTTGCTATGACATTCACATTTCATACTCCAGTCACTTGCGGAGCTGCATTTAAAGTTCTGCTGTATTTCACCCCCAGTGCCTCATGTCTATCCACTGCCCCCTGCTGGTTCAGTGTCTCCTCCGGACACCCCACATCTGTAAGGAACAGCACAGGAACCTCAGGATATGGGGGGGGGGGGTCCTTGTATCTCTCCTGTGCAGACACAAAACGTGTTTAACCCCCGAAATTCCAGGAGACGTCAATCCAGGCCACTTAATTTACCTATTACACCCCAAAACATGGGAGGGGGGAGCCACTGACTTCTGTATATTAGGGAATCCTATTCACCAGTGGACCTCAACCTCTAGATCTTCAGCTGGGTGAGACTACAACTCCCAGCATGCCCTGACAGCCACAGACCACTGCTATAAACGCTCTGTAACCCCTGGCAACAAACTTCTACAATCCCCAGCAAGCCCAGAAACTTTGCCATGCTGAGAGTTGTAGTCGAACAGAATTTATTCTACCACAGAACATACCAGAGTCCAGCTCACACAGCTGAGGGGTTGTTACAGTTGTATCCAGTCCATCAGCAGCTGCGCCTGCCCTGATAGTTTGTTACAATGTATCAGTCTGGAGTCTAGACCCGACACATTGTAACAAGTCCTCAACTAGAGGTCCAGACAGGAAGTAAACAAGAATGTTTCCATTCACTGACAAAAAGCAGAAATCTAAAAATAAATCTCAAAATGCAAAGTGAGAAATACGTCACTTCTGTAGAAAGGTGCCAATTTCAAATGTCGACATAAATATCGCATTGCGCCAATTTTTGCGGGAGTTTTTACACGGCCCTCGCCACTTTTGAAGAGTGGTATAAATGGTGGTGATGGGGGTAATGAGCGTCAAGACAGATTTATCATTGCATCTTTTTCAAAAAGTGGCCAAAGCACGCCGGGGGGGGGGGGTCTGAGGAAAAGTGGCGCCGCACTGTCAGAAAGTGTAAGAGGCACGAAGTGAAGCGCGGCTTTTAATAAATTTGACTTCTCACCAAATCGAGTGAAATCAAAACTGAATTTAAAAAGCGTCATCTTGACGCCTCCGCCAATGTCTGGCGCAGAAGGTAAGGAAGGCTTAATTACACAACGGGCACACACCAGGCAGGTCAATGGGGCGCCCTCTCACCCCTGTCACCGGGTCAGTGTCACAGTGTACGGCGGCGGCTCGGAGGCACGCTTCTGCACCACCTTTGCTCCTTTTTCTACTCATCGTCCTAGTGGAGATTCTGCATCCGCGGATTCTAATTAAATGGCGCAAATTGCGAAATCTCAGGAGATCCGCAACTCCCAATCCATCAGCAAATAATAACCTGCAGAAGGGGCTACTCACCGCTCTGTGTCCGGCCTGCGGGGTGCGGGGAGGTGCAGAAAGGGAGCAACACCAACAGCAACTGGAGGGATCTCATAGTGACACCAGGGGGCGTCCCTCCAGCATGTGTCTCCTCCTCCCTGACACTCCCCCAAAGAGCCACAAAGATCTGGTGCTGAGGCTCCTCACTTGGGTCCTGTGCTCACCCCTCACCTACCCAGTAGGGACCCCCGGTCCTTTGTCTAGACCCCTCTTCTCCTGGTAATAGGTCCTTTACTTCCACCCGTGTCACAGACCCCTTATTTCCTTCTGTTTCCCCCTTTAAACTGACTCCTCCTCTTTCCCCGTTACAGTGCCCCCCGTCCTCCCGGGGTGACCCCGCTGTCTCTGGCGCTGCTGCCCCGTGGACTGCTCGATGCCTGTGAGCCCGGGACTGCTGCAGATGATCCGGCCGCCCCTCCTCCCGCCCTCCAGCACCTTTCTGCCGCCTCCTCCTCCTCCTCCCCACCCCCTTCCACACAGACGTAAACCCGACGGACTACAAGTCCTAGCATGCCCTGCGAGGCAGGATGGCACGTATAGTGCCCCCACCACTGCTCAGCACTAGCTCTGTCAGGCATGAAGGGGTTAACTCTCAGCACCCACCTTACACCCTCCTGTCACAGAGTATTCCCTGTCCAGACTGGAGGGGGTTAAAGAACCCCCCCGCCCCCCCCCGTAGAGCATGGCAGCACCAGGGGCACCGCGGGACCGCCACTAATACGTGAAATGGTCGCAGCGTCTGTGGTGACAGTCGTTTCTGAGCGCTGTAAGATTTTTCTTGCGTTCATTTCTGTAACAATTTCCGTTGTTGTAAATCCAAACGCGGCGTCCACGGCGTCTGAACGTGCAAAAGGTGATGGATGAAGATGAGCAGACAAAACCCCTTACATTGTAACCCGATTTATTCAAGGTTTTTTAAAAATGTCGTCCTCCGCAGCAGTGACTTAGAGACCCCTGAGCCTGGGTACCGCGCCCCTCCTGCCCTGTGTGGATGTGCTGCCATACCTCCCCCAGGTAGACAGGTTACTGCGCCCCTCCTGCCCTGTGTGGATGTGCCGCCATACCTCCCCCAGGTAGACAGGTTACTGCGCCCCTCCTGCCCTGTGTGGATGTGCTGCCATACCTCCCCCAGGTAGACAGGTTACTGCGCCCCTCCTGCCCTGTGTGGATGTGCTGCCATACCTCCCCCAGGTAGACAGGTTACTGCGCCCCTCCTGCCCTGTGTGGATGTGCCGCCATACCTCCCCCAGGTAGACAGGTTACCGCGCCCCTCCTGCCCTGTGTGGATGTGCCGCCATACCTCCCCCAGGTAGACAGATTACCGCGCCCCTCCTGCCCTGTGTGGATGTGCTGCCATACCTCCCCCAGGTAGACAGGTTACCGCGCCCCTCCTGCCCTGTGTGGATGTGCCGCCATACCTCCCCCAGGTAGACAGGTTACCCGCGCCCCTCCTGCTCTGTGTGGATGTGCCGCCATACCTCCCCCAGGTAGACAGGTTACCGCGCCCCTCCTGCCCTGTGTGGATGTGCCGCCATACCTCCCCCAGGTAGACAGATTACCGCGCCCCTCCTGCCCTGTGTGGCTGTGCTGCCATACTCCCCAGGTAGACAGGTTACCGCGCCCCTCCTGCCCTGTGTGGATGTGCTGCCATACCTCCCCCAGGTAGACAGGTTACTGCGCCCCTCCTGCCCTGTGTGGATGTGCCGCCATACCTCCCCCAGGTAGACAGGTTACCGCGCCCCTCCTGCCCTGTGTGGATGTGCCGCCATACCTCCCCCAGGTAGACAGATTACCGCGCCCCTCCTGCCCTGTGTGGATGTGCTGCCATACCTCCCCCAGGTAGACAGGTTACCGCGCCCCTCCTGCCCTGTGTGGATGTGCCGCCATACCTCCCCCAGGTAGACAGGTTACCGCGCCCCTCCTGCCCTGTGTGGATGTGCCGCTATACCTCCCCAGGTAGACAGGTTACCGCGCCCCTCCTGTCCTGTGTGGATGTGCCGCCATACCTCCCCCAGGTAGACAGGTTACCGCGCCCCTCCTGCCCTGTGTGGATGTGCCGCCATACCTCCCCCAGGTAGACAGGTTACAGTGCCCCTCCTGCCCTGTGTGGATGTGCCGCCATACCTCCCCCAGGTAGACAGATTACAGTGCCCCTCCTGCCCTGTATGGATGTGCCGCCATACCTCCCCCAGGTAGACAGGTTACCGCGCCCCTCCTGCCCTGTGTGGATGTGCCGCCATACCTCCCCCGGGTAGACAGGTTACTGCGCCCCTCCTGCCCTGTGTGGATGTGCCGCCATACCTCCCCCGGGTAGACAGGTTACAGTGCCCCTCCTGCCCTGTGTGGATGTGCCGCCATACCTCCCCCAGGTAGACAGGTTACTGCGCCCCTCCTGCCCTGTGTGGATGTGCCGCCATACCTCCCCCAGGTAGACAGGTTACCGCGCCCCTCCTGCCCTGTGTGGATGTGCCGCCATACCTCCCCCAGGTAGACAGGTTACCGCGCCCCTCCTGCCCTGTGTGGATGTGCCGCCATACCTCCCCCAGGTAGACAGGTTACCGGCGCCCCTCCTGCCCTGTGTGGATGTGCCGCCATACCTCCCCCGGGTAGACAGGTTACCGCGCCCCTCCTGCCCTGTGTGGATGTGCTGCCATACCTCCCCCGGGTAGACAGGTTACCGCGCCCCTCCCTGCCCTGTGTGGATGTGCCGCCTATACCTCCCCCAGGTAGACAGGTTACTGCGCCCCTCCTGCCCTGTGTGGATGTGCCGCCATACCTCCCGCAGGTAGACAGGTTACCGGCGCCCCTCCTGCCCTGTGTGGATGTGCCGCCATACCTCCCCCGGGTAGACAGGTTACAGTGCCCCTCCTGCCCTGTGTGGATGTGCCCGCCATACCTCCCCCAGGTAGACAGGTTACTGCGCCCCTCCTGCCCTGTGTGGATGTGCCGGCCATACCTCCCCAGGTAGACAGGTTACTGCGCCCCTCCTGCCCTGTGTGGATGTGCTGCCATACCTCCCCCAGGTAGACAGGTTACTGCGCCCCTCCTGCCCTGTGTGGATGTGCCGCCAATACCTCCCCAGGTAGACAGGTTACCGCGCCCCTCCTGCCCTGTGTGGATGTGCCGCCATACTCCCCCAGGTAGACAGGTTACTGCGCCCCTCCTGCCCTGTGTGGATGTGCCGCCATACCTCCCCCGGGTAGACAGGTTACTGCGCCCCTCCTGCCCTGTGTGGATGTGCCGCCATACCTCCCCCGGGTAGACAGGTTACCGCGCCCCTCCTGCCCTGTGTGGATGTGCCACCATACCTCCCCCGGGTAGACAGGTTACCGCGCCCCTCCTGCCCTGTGTGGATGTGCCGCCATAACCTCCCCCAGGTAGACAGGTTACCGCGCCCCTCCTGCCCTGTGTGGATGTGCCGCCATACCTCCCCCAGGTAGACAGGTTACCCGCGCCCCTCCTGCCCTGTGTGGATGTGCCGCCATACCTCCCCAGGTAGACAGGTTACCGGCGCCCCTCCTGCCCTGTGTGGATGTGCCGCCATACCTCCCCCGGGTAGACAGGTTACCGCGCCCCTCCTGCCCTGTGTGGATGTTGCCGCCATTAGACTGGTTACGGTTAGTTTCCCACCAGTATTCAGAGATCCGGCAGGGGACAGGTCTCTGATCCGTCATTGTTGGATGCTGCCTGAAGCTCGGCTGCAACCCGGCAAATAAAGAGAGAATCGTCCAGACACAGACCGCTGCGCGTACCAGTTTCAGTCTGGCCGGATCTCCGCCGGTTCCCATTATGGTTAATTGGGCAGCGTCCAATAATGCTGGATCTCTGAACGCTAGTGTGAACCCAGCCCTACTTTGTTCAGAACTCTGACCTCTACAGCAGCGTCCACCTCTTGGGCCGATGAAAGGCCGCAGATTGGAGCTTTCACTGGTGAATTTCCAGTTCTAAGTAGAGACGACTCTCAGGCGTTTTGAGCTCCACCACAGAAGAGGAGCATACGGGATATTACTGATATTACTGATATTACTGCTGGTTGGAATGGAAGGAAAGGGAAAAGGGGTCGCAGAATTTTCATCAGTTCCCGTTACCTGAATGTTTCTTGCAGAAATCCTTGTGCTTCCCTCCCTATTAAAATGAATGGAGTGATTTTCTGCAACAAAAGGCGTTCCAAGTACGGTACGTGTGTCCTAAGTACTCTACATGTGTCCTAAGTACGGTACCGTTGTGTCCTAAGTACGGTACCGTGTGTCCTAAGTACTCTACGTGTGTCCTAAGTACGGTACGTGTGTCCCTAAGTCTCTACGTGTGTCCTAAGTACGGTACCGTGTGTCCTAAGTACTCTACGTGTGTCCTAAGTACTCTAAGTGTGTCCTAAGTACAGTACCGTGTGTCCTAAGTACTCTACGTGTGTCCTAAGTACGGTACGGTATGTGTCCTAAGTACTCTACGTGTTGTCCTAAGTACGGTACCGTGTCCTAAGTATCTACGTGTGTCCCTAAGTACGGTACCGTGTGTCCTAAGTACTCTACGTGTGTCCTAAGTACGGTACGTGTGTCCTAAGTACGGTACGTGTGTCCTAAGTACGGTACGTGTGTTCTAAGTACTGTACCGTGTGTCCTAAGTACTCTACGTACCGTGTGTCCTAAGTACTCTACGTGTGTCCTAAGTACTCCTACGTAGTATACGTGTGTCCTAAGTACGGTACGTGTACCGTGTGTCCTAAGTACGGTACCCGTGTGTCCTAAGTACAGTAACCGTGTGTCCTAAGTACTGCGTGTGTCCCAAGTACTCTACCGTGTGTCCTAAGTACTCTACGTGTGTCTAAGCGGTGTGTGTCCTAAGTACGGTACCGTACGGTACGTCCTAAGTACGTGTGTCCTAAGTACGTGTGTACTGTGTCCTAAAGTACTCTACGTGTTTAAGTAACTCTAGTGTACCTAAGTATCTACCGTGTGTCTAAGTACTCTACGTGTGTCTAAGTACTCTACCGTGTGTCCTAAGTACTCTACCGTGTGTCCTAAGTACCTAAGTGTGTCCTAAGTACCTACGTATGTCCTAAGTACGGTACATGTGTCCTAGTACTCTAAGTGTGTCCTAAGTACGGTACCGTGTGTCCTAGGTACGGTACCGTGTGTCCTAGTACGGTACCGTGTGTCCTAGAGTACGGTACCGTTGGCCTAAGTACGGTACAGTGTCCTAAGTACCACATGTGTCCTAAGTACGGTACCTAAGTACGTGTGTTCTAAGTACGGTACCGTGTGGTCCTGTGTGTCTAAGTACGGTACGTGTGGCCTAAGTAGGTACGGTCCTAAGTACTCTACGTGTCTAAGTACTCTACGTGTGTCCTAAGTATCTAACCGTGTGTCCTAAGTACTCTAAGTAATGTCTAAGTACGTAAGTGTGTGTGTTCTAAGTACGGTAAGTGTGTCCCTAAGTAGTGTGTCGGTACCGTGTGTCCTAAGTACGGTAAGTGTGGTACGTGTGGCCTAAGTACGGTACAAGTGTGTCCTAAGTATCTACGTGTGTTCTAAGTACGGTATGTGTGTCCTACGGTACCGTGTGTCCTAAGTACGGTACCGTGTGTCTAAGTACGGTACCGTGTGTCCTAAGTACGGTACGTGTGGCCTAAGTACGGTAAGTACTCTACGTGTGTCCTAAGCTACTGTACTCTACGTGTGTCCTAAGTACTGTACGTGTGTCCTAGAGTACTCTACGTGTGTCCTAAGTACTCTACGTGTGTCCTAAGTACTACCGTGTGTCCTAAGTACTCTACGTGTGTCCTAAGTAGTACCGTGTGTCCTAAGTACTCTACGTGTGTCCTAAAGTACTCTACGTGTGTTTAAGTACGGTACCGTGTGTCCTAAGTAGGTACCGTGTGTCTAAGTACGGTACGTGTGGCCTAAGTACGACGTGTCCTCTACGTGTCCTAAGTACTCTACGTGTGTCTAAGTACTCTACCGTGTGTCTAAGTACTCTACAGTATGTCCTAAGTACGGTGTGTCCTAAAGTAACTCACGTGTGTTCTAAGTACGGGTGGTGTGTGTCCTAAGTACGGTACGTGTGGTCCTAAGTACGGTACCGTGTGTCCTAAGTACGGTACGTGTGGCCTAAGTACGGTACATGTGTCCAAGTACTCTACGTGTGTCTAAGTACGGTAATGTGTGTCCTAAGTACTACGTGTGGTCCTAAGTACGGTACCGTGTGTGTCCCGTTCCTACGTACGGTAGTGTGGCCTAGTACGGTACCGTGTGTCCTAAGTGTGTCCTAAGTACTGTACGTGTGTCCTAAGTACTCTACGTGTGTCCTAAGTACTGTACCGTGTGTCCTAAGTACTCTACGTGTGTCCTAAGTATACGTGTGGCCTAAGTACGGTGTCCTAAGTACTCTACGTGTGTCCTAAGTACCCGACTCTACGTGTGTCCTAAGCACTCTACGTGTGTCCTAAAGTACTATGTCCTGTACCGTGTGTCCTAAGTACTCTACGTGTGTATGTCCTAAGTACTGTACGTGTGTCCTAAGTACTGTACCGTGTGTCCTAACTCTACGTGTGGCCTAAGTACGGTACCGTGTGTCCTAAGTACTGTACCGTGTGTCCTAAGTACTCTACGTGTGTCCTAAGTACGGTACCGTGGTCCTAAGTCTCTACCGTGTGTCCTAAGTACGGTACATATGCCTAAGTACTCTACGTGTGTCCTAAGTACTGTACCGTGTGTCCTAAAGTACTCTACGTGTGTTCCTAAGTACTACTCTAAGTACTCTACGTGTGGCCTAAGTACTCTACGTGTGGTACCGTAAGTACTCTACGTGTGTCCTAAGTACTGTAACGCGTGTGGTCCTAAGTACTGTGTCCTACGTGTGGCCTAAGTACGGTACCGTGTGGTCCTAATACTCTACGTGTGTTAAGTACTGTACCGTGTGTCCTAAGTACTGTGTCGTGTGTCCTAAGTACTAATACTACCGTGTGTAAGTACTCTAGTGTGTCCTAAGTACGGTACCGTGTGTCCTAAGTACTCTACGTGTGTCCTAAGTAACTGTGTCCTGTGTCCTAAGTACTCTAACGTGTGTCCTAAGTACTCTACGTGTG
>ONZH01029787.1:0-89557 GCA_900303285.1 Rhinella marina
GTTCCTATATATACGGTCTACGTGTCACGTTCCTGTATATACGGCTCTACGTGTCACGTTCCTGTATATACGGCTCTACAAGTCACATCCTGTATATACGGCTCTACGTCACGTTCCTGTATATACGGCTCTATGTGTCACGTTCCTGTATTATACGGCTCTACGTGTCACGTTCCTATATTACGGCTCTACATGTCACGTTCCTGTATATACGGCTCTACGTGTCATTTCCTGTATTACGGCTCTACGTGTCATGTTCTGTAATATACGGCTCTACGTGTCACGTTCCTGTATATACGGCTCTATGTGTCACGTTCCTGTATATACGGCTCTACGTGTCACGTTCCTATATATACGGCTCTACATGTCACGTTCCTGTATATACGGCTCTACGTGTCATGTTCCTGTATATACTGCCCTACGTGTCATGTTCCTATATATACGGCTCTACGTGTCATGTTACTGTATATACTGCTCTACGTGTCACGTTCCTGTATATACGGCTCTACGTGTCATATTCCTGTATATACGGTTCTACATTGTCATGTTCCTGTATATACGGCTCTACGTGTCACTGTCATATTCCTGTATATACGCGCTCTACGTGTCACGTTCTGTATATACGGCTCTACGTCGTTCCTATATATACGGCTCTACGTGTCACGTTCCTGTATATACGCTCTACGCTCTACGTGTCACGTTCCTTATATACGGCCTCTACGTGTCATTTCCTGTATATACGGCTCTACGTGTCACATTCCTGTATATACGGCTCTACGTGTCACGTTCCTGTATATACGGCTCTACGTGTCACGTGTCACATTTCTGTATATACGGCTCTACGTGTCACTTCCTGTATATAGGCTCTACGTTTCCTGTATATAAGCTCTACGTGTCACATTTCTGTATTACGGCTCTACGTGTCACGTCTAATATACGCTCTACGTGTCACGTTCCTGTATATATACGGCTCTACGTGTCACGTTCCTGTATATACGGCTCTACGTGTCACGTTCCTGTATATACGCTCTACGTGTCACGTTCCTGTATATACGGCTCTACGTGTCACGTTCCTGTATTACGGCTCTTCGTGTCACGTGCGGCTCTACATTTTCACGTTCCTGTATATACGGCTCTACGTGTCATGTTCCTGTATATACGGCTCTACGTGTCACGTTCCTGTATATACGGCTCTACGTGTCACGTTCCTATATATACTGCTCTACGTGTCACTTCTACTGTCTACGTTCACGTTCCTGTATATACGGCTCTACATGTCACGTTCCTATATATACGGCTCTACGTGTCACGTTCCTGCATATACGGCTCTATGTGTCACGTTCCTATATATACGGCTCTACGTGTCACGTTCCTGTATATACTGCTCTACGTGTCACGTTCCTGTATATACGGCTCTACATTTCACGTTCCTGTATATACGGCTCTACGTGTCACGTTCCTATATATACGGCTCTACGTGTCACGTTCCTGTAATACGGCTCTACGTGTCACGTTCCTATATATACTGCTCTACGGTCACGTTCCTGTATATACGGCTCTACGTGTCACGTTCCTGTATATACTGCTCTAATATACTGCTCTACGGTCACGTTCCTGTATATACGGCTCTACATGTCACGTTCCTATATATACGCCTCTACGTGTCACGTTCCTGCATATACGGCTCTACGTGTCACATTCCTATATATACGGCTCTACGTGTCATGTTACTGTATATACTGCTCTACGTGTCACGTTCCGTATATACGTCTACGTGTCATGTTCCTATATACGGCTCTACGTGTCACGTTCCTGTATATACGGCTCTACGTGTCACGTTCCTGTATATACGGCTCTACGTGTCACGTTCCTGTATATACGACTCTACGTGTCACGTTCCTGTATATACGGCTCTACGTGTCACGTTCCTGTATATACGACTCTACGTGTCACGTTCCTATATATACGGCTCTACGTGTCACGTTCCTATATATACGGCTCTACGTGTCACGTTCCTGCATATACGGCTCTATGTGTCATGTTCCTATATATACGGCTCTACGTGTCACGTTCCTGTATATACTGCTCTACGTGTCACGTTCCTGTATATACGGCTCTACATTTCACGTTCCTGTATATACGGCTCTACGTGTCACGTTCCTATATATACGGCTCTACGTGTCACGTTCCTGTATATACGGCTCTACGTGTCACGTTCCTATATATACTGCTCTACGTGTCACGTTCCTGTATATACGGCTCTACGTGTCACGTTCCTGTATATACTGCTCTACGTGTCACGTTCCTATATATACTGCTCTACGTGTCACGTTCCTGTATATACGGCTCTACATGTCACGTTCCTATATATACGGCTCTACGTGTCATGTTACTGTATATACTGCTCTACGTGTCACGTTCCTGTATATACGGCTCTACGTGTCATGTTCCTGTATATACGGCTCTACGTGTCACGTTCCTGTATATACGGCTCTACGTGTCACGTTCCTGTATATACGGCTCTACGTGTCACGTTCCTGTATTACGACTGTACGTGTCACGTTCCTGTATATACGGCTCTTCGTGTCACGTTCCTGTATATACGGCTCTACATTTCACGTTCCTGTATATACGGCTCTACGTGTCATGTTCCTATATATACGGCTCTACGTGTCACGTTCCTGTATATACGGCTCTACGTGTCACGTTCCTATATATACGGCTCTACGTGTCACGTTCCTGTATATACTGCTCTACGTGTCACGTTCCTGTATATACGACTCTACATGTCACGTTCCTATATATACGGCTCTACGTGTCACGTTCCTGCATATACGGCTCTATGTGTCACGTTCCTATATATACGGTTCTACGTGTCACATTCCTGTATATACTGCTCTACGTGTCACGTTCCTGTATATACTGCTCTACGTGTCACGTTCCTGTATATACGGCTCTACGTCTCACGTTCCTGTATATACGGCTCTACGTGTCACGTTCCTGTATATACGGCTCTACGTGTCACATTCCTGTATATACGGCTCTACGTGTCATGTTCCTGTATATACGGCTCTACGTGTCACGTTCCTGTATATACGGCTCTATGTGTCACGTTCCTGTATATACGGCTCTAGGTGTCACGTTCCTGTATATACTGCTCTACGTGTCATGTTCCTGTATATACGGCTCTACGTGTCACATTCCTGTATATAAGGCTCTACGTGTCACATTTCTGTATATACGGCTCTACGTGGTCACGTTCCTGTATATACGGCTCTACGTGTCACGTTCCTGTATATAAGGCTCTACGTGTCACATTTCTGTATATACGGCTCTACGTGTCACGTTCCTGTATATACTGCTCTACGTGTCACGTTCCTGTATATACGGCTCTACGTGTCACGTTCCTGTATATACGGCTCTACGTGTCACGTTCCTGTATATACGGCTCTACGTGTCACGTTCCTGTATATACGGCTCTTCGTGTCACATTCCTGTATATAAGGCTCTACGTGTCACATTTCTGTATATACGGCTCTACGTGTCACGTTCCTGTATATACGGCTCTTCGTGTCACGTTCCTGTATATACTGCTCTACGTGTCACGTTCCTATATATACGGCTCTACGTGTCACGTTCCTGTATATACGGCTCTACGTGTCACGTTCCTATATATACTGCTCTACGTGTCACGTTCCTGTATATACTGCTCTACGTGTCACGTTCCTGTATATACGGCTCTACATGTCACGTTCCTATATATACGGCTCTACGTGTCACGTTCCTGCATATACGGCTCTATGTGTCACGTTCCTATATATACGGCTCTACGTGTCACGTTCCTGTATATACTGCTCTACGTGTCACGTTCCTGTATATACGGCTCTACATTTCACGTTCCTGTATATACGGCTCTACGTGTCACGTTCCTATATATACGGCTCTACGTGTCACGTTCCTGTATATACGGCTCTACGTGTCACGTTCCTATATATACTGCTCTACGTGTCACGTTCCTGTATATACGGCTCTACGTGTCACGTTCCTGTATATACTGCTCTACGTGTCACGTTCCTATATATACTGCTCTACGTGTCACGTTCCTGTATATACGGCTCTACATGTCACGTTCCTATATATACGGCTCTACGTGTCACGTTCCTGCATATACGGCTCTACGTGTCACATTCCTATATATACGGCTCTACGTGTCATGTTACTGTATATACTGCTCTACGTGTCACGTTCCTGTATATACGGCTCTACGTGTCATGTTCCTGTATATACGGCTCTACGTGTCACGTTCCTGTATATACGGCTCTACGTGTCACGTTCCTGTATATACGGCTCTTCGTGTCACGTTCCTGTATATACTGCTCTACGTGTCACGTTCCTGTATATACGGCTCTACATTTCACGTTCCTGTATATACGGCTCTACGTGTCATGTTCCTATATATACGGCTCTACGTGTCACGTTCCTGTATATACGGCTCTACGTGTCACGTTCCTATATATACGGCTCTACGTGTCACGTTCCTGTATATACTGCTCTACGTGTCACGTTCCTGTATATACGACTCTACATGTCACGTTCCTATATATACGGCTCTACGTGTCACGTTCCTGCATATACGGCTCTATGTGTCACGTTCCTATATATACGGCTCTACGTGTCACGTTCCTGTATATACTGCTTCTACGTGTCACGTTCCTGTATATACGGCCTCTACATTTCACGTTCCTGTATATACGGCTCTACGTGTCATGTTCCTATATATACTGCTCTACGTGTCACGTTCCTATATATACTGCTCTACGTGTCACGTTCCTGTATATACGGCTCTACGTGTCACGTTCCTGTATATACGGCTCTACGTGTCATGTTCCTGTATATACGGCTCTACGTGTCACGTTCCTGTATATACGGCTCTACGTGTCACGTTCCTGTATATACAGCTCTACGTGTCACGTTCCTGTATATATACGGCTCTACGTGTCACGTTCCTATATATACGCGGCACGTTCCTATATATACGTGTCACGTTCCTGTATGTATATATACGGCTCTACGTGTCACGTTCCTGTATATACGGCTCTACGTGTCATCGTTTCTGTATATACGGCTCTACGTGTCACGTTCCTATATATACGGCTTCTACGTGTCACGTTCCTATATATACGGCTCTACACTGTCACACGTTCCTGTATATACGGTCTACGTGTCACGTTCCTATATATACGGCTCTACGTGTGTCACGTTCCTATATATACGGCTCTACGTGTCACGTTCCTGTATATACGGCTCTACGTGTCACGTTCCTATATATACGGCTCTACGTGTCACGTTCCTGTATATACGCTCTACGTTCCTATATATCGGCTCTACGTGTCTTCCTATATACGGCTCTACGTTCACGTTCCTGTATATATACGGCTCTACGTGTCACGTTCCTGTATATACGGCTTCTACGTGTCACGTTCCTGTATATACGGCTCTACGTGTCACGTTCCTGTATACGGCTGTACGTGTATATACGGTCTCACGTTCCTGTATATACGGCTCTACGTGTCACGTTCCTGTATACGTACTACGTTACGTCCTTACGTGTCACGTTCCTATATACCTCTACGTGTCACGTACGGCTCTACGTGTCACGTTCCTGTATATACGGCTCTACGTGTCACGTTCCTATATATAACGGCTCTACGACGTTCACGTTCCTGTATATACGGCTCTACGTGTCACGTTCCTATATATACGGCTCTACGTGTCACGTTCCTATATATATACGGCTTCTACGTGTCACGTTCCTGTATATACGGTCTATACGTGTCACGTTCTGTATATACGGCTCTACGTGTTCACGTTCCTGTATATACTGCTCTACGTGTCACGTTCCTGTATATACGGCTCTACGTGTCACGTTCCTGTATATACGGCTTCTACGTGTGTCACGTTCCTGTATATACGTGTTCTACGTGTACGTTCCTTGTCTATATACTCTCTACGTGTCACGTTCCTGTATATACGGCTCTACGTGTCACGTTCCTGCTCTACGTACGTATATATACGGCTTCTACGTGTCACGTTCCTGTATATACGGCTCTACGTCTACGTCACGTTCCTATATATACGTTCTCTATGTGTCAACGTTCTGCTATATATACGCTCTACGTGTCACGTTCCTGTATATACGGCTCTACGTGTCACGTTCCTATATATACGGCTCTACGTGTCACGTTCCTATATACGTACGTCACGTTCCTATATATACGGCTCTACGTGTCACGTTCCTGTATATACTGCTCTACGTGTCACGTTCCTGTCTGCTCTACGTTCCTGTATATACGGCTCTACGTGTCACGTTCCTGTATTATACGGCTCTACGTGTCACGTTCCTTCCTGTATATACGGCTCTACGTGTCACGTTTCCTGTTTACGCTCTACGTTTGTGTTCCTGTTCATGTATATACGGCTCTACGGTGTCACGTTCCTATATATACGTCTCTACGTGTCCGTTCCTGTATATTACGTGCTCTACGTGTCACGTTCCTGTATATACGGCTCTTTGTACGTGTACGTTCCTGTATATACGGCTCTTTGTGTCACGTTCCTGTATATACTGCTCTACGTTCTGTATATACGGCTCTACGTGTCACGTTCCTGTATATATACTGCTCTACGTGTCACGTTCCTGTATATACGGCTCTACGTGTCACGTTCCTGTATATACGGCTCTACGTGTCACGTTCCTGTATATACGGCTCTACGTGTTACGTTCCTGTATATACTGCTCTACGTGTCACGTTACACGTTCCTGTACTATACGGCTACTGTGTCTTCTGTATGTGTTCACGTTCCTGTATATACGTATACGGCTCTACGTGTCACGTTCCTGTATATACGGCTCTTCGTGTCACGTTCCTGTATATACGGTTCTTCTACGTGTCACGTTCCTGTATATACGGCTCTCGTGTCACGTTCCTGTATATACTGCTCTACGTGTTCACGTTCCGTTATACGTGGCTCTAGGTGTCACGTTCTGTATATACGGCTCTAGGTGTCACGTTCCTGTATATACTGCTCTAGGTGTTACGTTCCTGTATATACTGCTCTAGTGTTCACGTTCTTGTATATACGTGCTCTACGTGTCATGTTCCTGTATATACGGCTCTACATGTCACGTTCCTGTATATACGGCTCTTCGTGTTACGTTCCTGTATATACGGCTCTAGGTGTCACGTTCCTGTATATACGGCTCTACGTGTCACGTTCCTGTATATACGGTCTTCGTGTACGTTCCTGTATATACGGCTCTAGTGTCACGTTCCTGTATATACTGCTCTACGTGTTACGTTCCTGTATATACGGGCTCTACGTGTCACGTTCCTGTATATACGGCTCTACGTGTCACGTTCCTGTATATACGGCTCTCGTGTTACGTTCCTGTATATACGTTCTACGTGTCACGTTCCTGTATATACTGCTCTACGTGTCACGTTCCTGTATATACGGCTCTACGTGTCACGTTCCTGTATTACTGCTCTACGTGTCATGTTCCTGTATATACGGCTCTTCGTGTTACGTTCCTGTATATACGGCTCTACGTGTCACGTTCCTGTATATACTGCTCTACGTGTCACGTTCCTGTATATACGGCTCTAGTTCCTGTATATACGCTCTACGTGTCATTTCCTGTATATACTGCTCTACGTGTCACGTTCCTGTATATACGGCTCTAGGTGTTACGTTCCTGTATATACGGCTCTACGTGTCATGTTCCTGTATATACTGCTCTACGTGTCACGTTCCGTATATACTGCTCTCGTGTACGTTCCTGTATATACGGCTCTACGTGTCACGTTCCTGTATATACTGCTCTAGGTGTCACGTTCCTATATATACGGCTCTACGTGTCACGTTCCTGTATATACGGCTCTTCGTGTTACGTTCCTGTATATACGGCTCTTCGTGTCACGTTCCTGTATATACGGCTCTACGTGTCACGTTCCTGTATATACGGCTCTACGTGTCACGTTCCTATATATACGGCTCTACGTGTCACGTTCCTGTATATACGGCTCTTCGTGTTACGTTCCTGTATATACTGCTCTAGGTGTTACGTTCCTGTATATACTGCTCTACGTGTCACGTTCCTGTATATACGGCTCTTCGTGTTACGTTCCTGTATATACGGCTCTACGTGTCACGTTCCTGTATATACGGCTCTACGTGTCAGTAATGTAGACGTGGGCCTATACTGACGTTTCTTTCCTCTGTCGCAGGTGATGTTTCAGGACCACCGCAGTCATGATTCCGGGTCGGTCCCGGTCACCGGTTCGGCTTCTTCGTACTCCAGAAGTTTCCCTTTCATGGACGACACAAGCAAAACTCTAAAAGTCAAGAGGCGGAAAACCAAGAAAGAACTTGACAGCGCGAAGTTCATGTCCCACCTCGAAAACTTCAAGAAGAAGCCCCTCCCCCGAGGATTCCTGCAGAGGAGCGGCGCGGTCGGGAGGATGATGGTGACCTCACAACAAGTCTTCATCACCGAGCACCGCCTTACCCAGCACCAGGGGATCTTCAATCGAGAGGTGAAGTCTGTGGACATCGGGAGGATCATGGAGCCGGACCCACCTCAGACTGGCACTGCCCCCTGCTCGTCAGTCAGAGAGACCCCACAAAATCCGGGGAGCCTCCGACTTGGCCTTATTCCAACACCAGAATCGAAGGATATAGGTTCCCCTGAGCCGGCGCATTCACCGGAGGCACCAGCCCCTGTATCTGAGCCTTCACCGGAGGCACCAGCCCCTGTATCTGAGCCTTTACCGGAGGCACCAGCCCCTGTATCTAAGCCTTCACCGGAGGCACCAGCCCCTGTATCTGAGCCGGCCTCGTGCAACCAACCGAAAGAAGAAGCAGAAGATTGCCCGCCTCGCCCTCAGAGCGATGAGCGCCCCAATCCAGGTACCGGAACCACAACGTCCCCTTGCCGAAATGAATCCGCGCCCATCCCGGAAGTGGCTGAGAGCATCGTCCACATGCTGAACGCACACTCCCTATTCCCTGGACGCAACCTGACGAGCGAGATCCGACGAGCTATACTGGAGAAAGTGAGGAACCTACGTGAAGCGAAGCCGACTCCACCTGCGGGGCCCGAGCAGAGGAACCCTGAGTGCAGCCAGACAGGTAAGGTCGGTGTCCGGCCCCTGAGGGTCGTGTGATGTCATCGGCACTAGAAAGACGCTGCATCCCGAATATAGTGAATAGTTCTCCCAATCTAGGAGCCGACAACACTGCGGTCCTGACCTGTGCCCCATAGAAAAGACGCACTCACCCGTCCACGAGTGCTGCTGCCCCATCTGTGGAGGTGCCGTGGTCCGCGACTGGTGCAGCCAATCAGAGGCTCAGCCGGGTGCCCCCTGCTCAGATGCTGTGGTCGCTATTGACTGTGGCAAGGTAGGGGTTAAACGTCTGGGATCCGGTCCCCCCCGCTGCAGTCGGCTTTGTAAGGAGGGGGCCCGCTCCTTACCTTCCCATTATGTACATGTATGTCTCTGGTTGTTAAGGGGGTTAAACGGTCCCTGTACTCCAGTCCTAACTTTTCCAGCGCGTTCCCGTACGTTTTCCGCCGCACACACCTGCAGCTCGGTATCGCCGCGCAGGACGAGAAGTAGGTCACTTTTGATTGCGCAGCTCCTTAACGACGGGCACGTGGCGAGCAGCGAGCGGAGAGAAGAGCGGCTATTTATGGGCAATCGTGAGCAATTTACCTAAAACGTGGATATAATTGGGGCAGCGGTAAGAGCGGCGCGCTGAGATCCCAGCAGGTGGCGAGAACGCCGGAGCGGCACATCAGCGAAATCCTCAGTATTATTACACAGGATCCAATCCTCTTACTGTCATTTACAGGAGCCGATCACGACATTGAGGGGGGTGCACATACTTTTACTGTTTTACTGATGACCTCTCCTCGGGATCGGTCATCAGTACGAGACTGGAGGGGCTCCGACTCCCGGGACCCCTGCCGATCAGCTGTTTGAGAAGGGCCAGAGCTTGCAGTAGTGCCGCGGCCTCCTCTCACCGGGCACGGCGCCGTACATTGTATACCGACTCAGCCCCATGGGTCATGTGACTGATGAGCGTGGCCTAGGAAAAGCTGGAGAAGGCCGTGGCACTACTACTGCAAGTACTGGTGGCTTCTCAAACAGCTGATCAGTGGAGGTCCCGGGTGTCGGACCGCCACCGATCCTGAGGACATCGGTCACTAGGTGGCGCTATTTGTATTGAGTCTTGGCCTCGATGTGGCGTCATTCATGTGAACGGATTGGAGGAGAATCTGCCCTCACTAACCCCCCGAACTGCCGTGAAGTCAGTGACGAGGCGTCTGCGCTGACATCACATACGCAGCCGATCACAACGGGAAGCCATGTGACAGGTAACTGGTTTTATGTGAACTGAATGGGGAACGTGGGTAAGAATAAAAACTTCAAAGACGTACAAAACAGCTGCGTAAATATACACACCCTCATGCACCAGAGCATGGACATGTATTTACCATTAAAGAAGAACTCCAGACAAAAATTTTATTCCATGTCCTGCTAGAAATGTACATGACGTAATCTGTAGTGAATGTCATTTTCTTACCAGGGTCTGAATTTTTTACTTCTATCATCCTGAAGTTTCTTATCTGTGTCATGTGACCAGCAATTAGACTCACCAACTCACACAGAGACTTATGTGTGGACAGGAAGTCTAATTCTCTATGTATTCCTATGAGACTGAAAGTGAGGCTCCCATAGGAATGAATAGAGCAGTTACTGGCTTCCTGTCCTGGGTCAGTTGGAGGTCAGGGAGTTGGTCACATGACCCAGCTACAATAAGAACAGAGGTTTTTACTCACAGAAACAGTCACTGATCAGGAAATGACAATCACTACAGATTATATTACGCACCTTTCTAACAGGTCAGAGAATAAACATTTTTGCTGGAGTTCTTCTTTAAAATCAATGGGAAGCTGCTTGTGGCATGTGAATGAGTGTTATGCAGCATAAAATGCCTGTTTTACACGACCAAATGCACAACATTTCCTGGCAGTGTGAACATAGACTGATAGTTACTTTATGGCCGTGTCGATAAAACTGGAGTCTCGCTAATCGCCAGAGTAACTGCCGGGTACAGCACGGACAGCAGCTACACCATCTGGGAGGGACTCAGTAAGGTCCTAGGAGATTGTCACAGGGATCTAGAGCCACGTGGGGGGATCCATAGAGAGAACAAGATGTTATACACCTGTGGTAATGGTAGACTGCATGTCTAGAGGCTGGATGTTATATACTGTGGTAATGGTAGACTGCATGTCTAGAGGCTGGATGTTATACACTGTGGTAATGGTAGACTGTATGGCTAGAGGCTGGATGTTATACACCTGTGGTAATGGTAGACTGCATGGCTAGAGGCTGGATGTTATATACTGTGGTAATGGTAGACTACATGGCTAGAGGCTGGATGTTATACACTGTGGTAATGGTAGACTGCAATGTCTAGAGGCTGGATGTTATAGCACTTGTGGTAATGGTAGACTGTAATGGCTAGAGGCTGGATGTTATACACCTGTGGTAATGGTAGACTGCATGGCTAGAGGCTGGATGTTATATACTGTGGTAATGGTAGACTACATGGCTAGAGGCTGGATGTTATAACACTGTGGTATGGTAGACTGCATGGCTAGAGGCTGGATGTTATACACTGTGGTAATGGTAGACTGCACGACTAGAGGCTGGATGTTATACACCTGTGGTAATGGTAGACTGCATGACTAGAGGCTGGATGTTATACACTGTGGTAATGGTAGACTGCATGGCTAGAGGCTGGATGTTATACACTGTGGTAATGGTAGACTGCATGGCTAGAGGCTGGATGTTATACACTGTGGTAATGGTAGACTGCATGGCTAGAGGCTGGATGTTATACACTGTGGTAATGGTAGACTGCATGGCTAGAGGCTGGATGTTATACACTGTGGTAATGGTAGACTGCATGGCTAGAGGCTGGATGTTATACACTGTGGTAATGGTAGACTGCATGGCTAGAGGCTGGATGTTATACACTGTGGTAATGGTAGACTGCATGGCTAGAGGCTGGATGTTATACACTGTGGTAATGGTAGACTGCATGGCTAGAGGCTGGATGTTATACACTGTGGTAATGGTAGACTGCATGGCTAGAGGCTGGATGTTATACACTGTGGTAATGGTAGACTGCATGGCTAGAGGCTGGATGTTATACACTGTGGTAATGGTAGACTGCATGGCTAGAGGCTGGATGTTATACACTGTGGTAATGGTAGACTGCATGGCTAGAGGCTGGATGTTATACACTGTGGTAATGGTAGACTGCATGGCTAGAGGCTGGATGTTATACACTGTGGTAATGGTAGACTGCATGGCTAGAGGCTGGATGTTATACACTGTGGTAATTGTAGACTGCATGGCTAGAGGCTGGATGTTATACACTGTGGTAATGGTAGACTGCATGGCTAGAGGCTGGATGTTATACACTGTGGTAATGGTAGACTGCATGGCTAGAGGCTGGATGTTATACACTGTGGTAATGGTAGACTGCATGGCTAGAGGCTGGATGTTATACACTGTGGTAATGGTAGACTGCATGGCTAGAGGCTGGATGTTATACACTGTGGTAATGGTAGACTGCATGGCTAGAGGCTGGATGTTATACACTGTGGTAATGGTAGACTGCATGGCTAGAGGCTGGATGTTATACACTGTGGTAATGGTAGACTGCATGGCTAGAGGCTGGATGTTATACACTGTGGTAATGGTAGACTGCATGGCTAGAGGCTGGATGTTATACACTGTGGTAATGGTAGACTGCATGGCTAGAGGCTGGATGTTATACACTGTGGTAATGGTAGACTGCATGGCTAGAGGCTGGATGTTATACACTGTGGTAATGGTAGACTGCATGGCTAGAGGCTGGATGTTATACACTGTGGTAATGGTAGACTGCATGGCTAGAGGCTGGTGTTATACACTGTGTAATGGTATATGTAATGTTATACACTGTGGTAATGGTAGACTGCATGGCTAGAGGCTGGATGTTATACACTGTGGTAATGGTAGACTGCATGGCTAGAGAGCTGGATGTTATACACTGTGGTAATGGTAGACTGCATGGCTATGGCTGTGAGGCTGGATGTTATACTGGTACACTGTGGTAATGGTAGACTGCAGAGGCTGGCTAGAGGCTGGATGTGTTATACACTGTGGTAATGGTAGACTGCATGGCTAGAGAGGCTGGATGTTATACACTGTGGTAATAGGTGACTGCATGGCTAGAGGCTGGATGTTATACATGTGGTAATGGTAGACTGCACTGCATGGCTAGAGGCTGGGCTGTTATACACTGTGGTAATGGTAGACTGCATGGCTAGAGGCTGGATGTTATACACTGT
This sequence comes from Rhinella marina, assembly GCA_900303285.1. NCBI lineage: Eukaryota > Metazoa > Chordata > Amphibia > Anura > Bufonidae > Rhinella > Rhinella marina. The sequence continues at coordinate 13,478 of ONZH01029787.1, forward strand.
GGTAGAATGGTAGACTGCATGGCTAGAGGCTGGATGTTATACACTGTGGTAATGGTAGACTGCATGGCTAGAGGCTGGATGTTATACACTGTGGGTAATGGTAGACTGCATGGTAGATGCATGTGGCTAGAGGCTGGATGTTATACACTGTGGTAATGGTAGACTGCATGGCTGAGGGCTGGATGTTATACACTGTGGTAATGGTAGACTGCATGGCTAGAGGCTGGATGTTATACACTGTGGTAATGGTAGACTGCATGGCTAGAGGCTGGATGTTATACACTGTGGTAATGGTAGACTGCATGGCTAGAGGCTGGATGTTATACACTGTGGTAATGGTAGACTGCATGGCTAGAGGCTGGATGTTATACACTGTGGTAATGGTAGACTGCATGGCTAGAGGCTGGATGTTATACACTGTGGTAATGGTAGACTACATAGAGCTGGTGTTGGCTAGAGAGGCTGGATGTTATACACTGTGGTAATGGTAGACTGCATGGCTAGAGGCTGGATGTTATAACACTGTGGTAATGGTAGACTGCATGGCTAGAGGCTGGATGTTATACACTGTGGTAATGGTAGAGACTGCATGGCTAGAGGCTGGATGTTATACACTGTGGTAATGGTAGACTGCATGGCTAGAGGCTGGATGATGTTATACACTTGGTAATAACGGCTACTGGATGTTATAACTGTGGTAATGGTAGACTGCATGGCTAGAGGCTGGATGTTATATACTGTGGTAATGGGCCTCACTGGGGTAATGGTAGACTGCGGCTGGAGGCTGATGTTTATCACTGTGGTAGATGGTAGCTGTATGGACTACAGAGGCTGGATGTGGTTTATACATGGTAGAGCATGGTGAGGCTGATGTCCACTCATGGTAGGCTCTGAGCGGAGTTACAGTGAGGATGAAACTGTATGCTACTGGATGTGTTATGTGGTATGTGTGTATACATGTCTTGGTATATAGCTTGGAGTTGCTAAATACAGCACAGAACCTGGCGGACACTGTGTAAGTGCGGGAGGGGCACCTGGAGGGGGCGATGGTTAAGAGATGCAGTGAGCAGAGGCTTTGATAGCTGATAGAAGCAGCATACAACTGAGCAGTGTACTGGACTGTGTTACAAACCCAGGAACAGCCAGGCCGGCAGACATTAATGTCTGTGTCAGAAGCAGTCACAGATTGCATAGTTAGGAGGGGTGAGAAGGTAGACTTGACATTAAGTGGCACAAGGCTAGGGCCTTGAATCCACTGGAAGATAGGAATGCGTATGAGAGGCTGCCAGAGGATATGGTAGAGGCAGAAAACTGTTGTGGCACACTGGTAAATGGGTAGTGAGACAGATGTCACAGCTGGTGGGATGCATATAACAGGTGACATTGGAGGCTACCCTAAAGAGCTGGATGTTATATTTCCGGCTGCCGAAACAGCATGACAAACTGTACTGCTGCCAGCTGCATGGAGGTGAGCGAACAGATCTGCATGGCTAGAGGCTGGATGTTATATACTGTGGTAATGGTAGACAATGGCGGAACTACACTGTGGTAATGACTGAAACATGTAAGGCTGGATGTTATACACTGTGGTAGGAACACACTAGAGGCTGGATGTTATAACACTGTGGTGGTAACCTGGTATGGCTTGGTAATGGAGATATCCTAGCTGTGGGTAGATGAGTGGACAAATGAGTGACTGGGCATGTTATACATACTGTTTGGTAATGGTAGACTGCATGGCAGAACTGGATGTTATAGGCACTGTGGTAATGGTAGACTGTATCTAGAGGCTGGATGTTATACACTGTGGTAATGGTAGACTCATGCTAGAGGGCTGGATGTTATACCTGTGGTAATATGGTAGACTGATGACTAGAGGCTGGATGTTTATACACTCTGCATGACTGAGGGCTGGATGTTATAACTGGGTTAATGGTAGATGTGCATGAGCTACTGGATGTTATACACTGTGGTAAGGTAGACTGCATGGCTAGAGGCTGGATGTTATAACCCTGTGGTAATTGGTAGACTGCATCCTGAGGCTGGAGTTACACTGTGGTAATGGTGTACACTGACTGATGCACTGCCCGGTGCGGCATACAGAAGCACCAGCAGTCCATACACCAAAGACTGAGCCCAGGCACATGTACTGGAACCCGAACACCTAACAGGACTCAGTACACACAACAACCAGGAACAAGCTCACCGGCAACAACTCACAGTATCGCTGTTCCCCCTCCGGGAACCCTGGGCCCTCTCACCGAAGGCACATACATACAGGGAATGTCTGGACTCCATGTCAGAAGACACATGGCAAGTCACAGACCAAACACCCACCCGTACATAAACCACACAACAGGAATAAGGGAAGGGGATGAGAGGACCTCGGAAGACCTCGATGACATATTAAGTGCCACAAGGACTGGGCAGATGGAATCCCAGGAAAGGTGCATAGCTCCAGCACCAACGGAGGCTGGAGCACAACTAACCCACCAGGCTAGCAACAACAAGAATAAAAGCACCTAGTGACCACACCCAGGTCAATATGTTAACCCATGAGAACCAGACAGGGAAGGAGGGAAGTATGCAATAAGGGAACATACCAGCAGCCAAAACTACACGTTGCCCCTGGCAACCACGGCCTACTACCGCAGCCAGAATGCCAGGACACAAACATGAGCAACATGGAAGCCGTGTCACGGAGAACAACCGAGACACCACCAATTTACACGTTGCCCCTGGCAACCAGCATACAACCAAATCCGGAATACCAGGGCACAAACATGAGCAACATGGAAGCCGTGTCACGATAACCACACGGTACGTGACAATGGCTCGAGTGTGGTATGGTTGCATGGCTAGAGGCTGGATGTTATACACTGTGGTAATGGTAGACTGCATGGCTAGAGGCTGGATGTTATACACTGTGGTAATGGTAGACTACATGGCTCGAGGCTGGATGTTATACACCTGTGGTAATGGTAGACTGCATGGCTAGAGGCTGGATGTTATACACTGTGGTAATGGTAGACTGCATGGCTAGAGGCTGGATGTTATACACTGTGGTAATGGTAGACTGCATGGCTAGAGGCTGGATGTTATACACTGTGGTAATGGTAGACTGCATGGCTAGAGGCTGGATGTTATACACTGTGGTAATGGTAGACTGCATGGCTAGAGGCTGGATGTTATACACTGTGGTAATGGTAGACTGCATGGCTAGAGGCTGGATGTTATACACTGTGGTAATGGTAAACTGCATGGCTAGAGGCTGGATGTTATACACTGTGGTAATGGTAGACTGCATGACTAGAGGCTGGATGTTATACACTGTGGTAATGGTAGACTGCATGGCTAGAGGCTGGATGTTATACACTGTGGTAATGGTAGACTGCATGGCTAGAGGCTGGATGTTATACACTGTGGTAATGGTAGACTACAATGGCTAGAGGCTGGATGTTATATACACTGTGGTAATGGTAGACTGCATGGCTAGAGGCTGGATGTTATACACTGTGGTAATGGTAGACTGCATGGCTAGAGGCTGGATGTTATACACTGTGGTAATGGTAGACTGCATGGCTAGAGGCTGGATGTTATACACTGTGGTAATGGTAGACTGCATGGCTAGAGGCTGGATGTTATACACTGTGGTAATGGTAGACTGTATGGCTAGAGGCTGGATGTTATACACTGTGGTAATGGTAGACTGCATGACTAGAGGCTGGATGTTATACACTGTGGTAATGGTAGACTGCATGGCTAGAGGCTGGATGTTTATACACTGTGGTAATGGTAGACTGCATGGCTAGAGGCTGGATGTTATACACTGTGGTAATGGTAGACTGCATGGCTAGAGGCTGGATGTTATACACTGTGGTAATGGTAGACTGCATGGCTAGAGGCTGGATGTTATACACTGTGGTAATGGTAGACTGCATGGCTAGAGCTGGATGTTATACACTGTGGTAATGGTAGACTGTATGGCTAGAGGCTGGATGTTATAACACTGTGGTAATGGTAAGACTGCATGACTAGAGGCTGGATGTTATACACTGTGGTAATGGTAGACTGCATGGCTAGAGGCTGGATGTTATACACTGTGGTAATGGTAGACTGCATGGCTAGAGGCTGGATGTTATACACTGTGGTAATGGTAGACTGCATGGCTAGAGGCTGGATGTTATACACTGTGGTAATGGTAGACTGCATGGCTAGAGGCTGGATGTTATACACTGTGGTAATGGTAGGCTGATGTAAGCTGTTCGGGTATGTAGATGCATGGCTAGAGGCTGGATGTTATACACTGTGGTAATGGGACTCCCCTGAAGCCAGTGATGAAGACGTGTGGTCGAGTACTCTTCTCCATACAGTGTAGTCTTCACAGGAGCTGAAGACACAGAACGATGTTTTCATTTATATTATTTGTAGATTTGCTGCTTTTTTTTCTGTTTTTGATCTGAGTAATAGATAACTATCTGCAAATCCTGGTCTGAGTGATCTGGTTACATCTCCCCGGTGCTCGTTATCAGCCCTTTATATTCGGCTCCTGCTTTTTGTACACATAACCCTGGTGCTTGTTGATCCCTTTAGCGATATGTTAATATTAATGTGCACAGGAGGCGGCTGGAGCACGGACAATGCTCCGTCTAATCCCGCGCCTCGTAGAATTAGGTCACCACCACGTAAAGGATGCATGTGTAAAAAGTTTTCCAAGACTGATGGATCTGGCAGGCCCGAGACTCCTCACAGATACAGAGCGTTTGTCCCTGAGTTTATCATCCGCCATGAAACTTCCCTTACAGCCGGGGCCCCCCAGGATCTTAAAGGAGCTCTCCGGGATTCTTTTTCTTTGCCTACATAGTGCAGTATAGGCAGAGGCACAGAGGCTCTTCTTCGTGCCTCCTGTGATGTGTAATTTGTTGGCTGTCTGCCATCTTGATTCCTTCTCCCATCAGATGTGGTTTTCCTAATGGATCCTACGTTTCCCATCATGCCTGGCTTCGCACAGAACAGGGGCAGAGTCTCACCACACTGCACCGTGTAAGGGCAGCCCTCACACTGCGGGGTCTCCATTTTCTCCTGTGTGATGTTGGTTTAAGCCTCTCTGTCCTGTCATCGCTATCTCCCCATCAGCTCTTACATACAGGAGGCAGGGAGAGCAGAGGGAAGCTACATCCCATAGAACTACACTGCAGAGTTAGTACACACAGATGGTACAGGTGGTGTGAAGCTACATCCCATAGAACAACACTGGAGAGTTATTACACACAGATGGTACAGGCGGTGTGAAGCTACATCCCATAGAACTACACTGGAGAGTTAGTACACACAGATGGTACAGGCGGTGTGAAGCTGCATCCCATAGAACTACACTGGAGAGTTAGTACACACAGATGGTACAGGCGGTGTGAAGCTACATCCCATAGAACTACACTAGAGAGTCAGCATACACAGATAGTACAGGTGGTGTGAAGCTGCATCCCATTGAACTGCATTGGAGAGTCAGCATACACAGATAGTACAGGCGGTGTGAAGCTGCATCCCATAGAATTACACTGGAGAGTCAGCACACACAGATAGTACAGGCGGTGTGAAGCTACATCCCATAGAACTATACTAGAAAGTCAGCATACACAGATAGTATAGGCGGTGTGAAGCTACATCCCATAGAATTACACTGGAGAGTCAGCACACACAGATAGTATAGGCGATGTGAATCTGCATCCCATAGAACTACACTGGAGAGTCAGCACACACAGATAGTACAGGCGGTGTGAAGCCACATCACATAGAACTACACTGGAGAGTCAGCACACACAGATAGTACAGGCGATGTGAAACTACATCCCATAGAACTACACTGGAGAGTCAGCACACACAGATAATATAGGCGGTGTGAAACTACATCCCATAGAACTACACTGGAGAGTCAGCACACACAGATAGTATAGGCGGTGTGAAGCTACATCACATAGAACTACACTGGAGAGTCAGCACACACAGATAGTATAGGCGGTGTGAAGCTACATCACATAGAACTACAGCACACACAGATAGTACAGGCGGTGTGAAGCTACATCCCATAGAACTACACTGGAGAGTCAGCACACACAGATAGTATAGGGGGTGTGAAGCTACATCCCATAGAACTACACTTAAGAGTCAGTACACACAGATAGTACAGGCGGTGTGAGTCAGGAGGTTTATATAATTGGATACACCATTCTCCTATATATCTGCCCTCCTGGTCCTGTACATGGGGGAGGCAACATTCTTCAACAGAATACAAGGATACACAGTGGGCGGGGCCTGAGTCTGCCAGGAGAGATTTCATTGGTGATGATGTCATCCTTTAGTCCAAAGAAAGTCAGCCACAGGGAGAGACCGAGAGAGCAAGGAGTCAGACTTGAGGTCACATGACCAGGTTCCCATAATGAAAAGGTTCAAAATGTATGAATGCACTGAGTAAGGGCTCATGCACACGACTGTTGTTTGGGTCCGCATCCGTTGCTGCGTTCTGTGGCCCCATAAAAAAAATAGAACATGTCCTATTCTTGTCCGTTTTGCGGACAAGAATTGGTTATTTCTATAATGGGCGCCCCATCCTTTCCACAAATTGCGGAATGCACATGGGCAGTATACATGTTTTGGGGATCCGCAATTTGCAGACCTCAAAACACGGCAAGGAGCGGAGCTTGTGTGCAACAACAGCAGTGGTGACGCCCTCATTGCACCGAAAACCTAATTTGCATATTAAGAAAAAGTATCATAACTCAGAAACAGAGCCTGAGATCGACAAATGAAAAACAGTGTTATAATCGGGTAAATCACAGCTGTGTGTCTGTGCAGGGTGGGAGGTCGCCCTTTAATGAAGAACATGTCCATGGCAGTGGTCTGGATGCACACAGGCTGTGCTGTCTTATTGACTGTCTGCTCCAAATTACAAGCTGTGAGTTTATGGTGCACAGAAGGACCACACTGACACCAAGCATCAAAGCAGAACTCCTTTATCAGAGGGGGCGTTCCCCTACTGAGACTCCTGCCATTGTTTCACTGGTGTAAATACAAAAACAAGAAAAGGTTAACACTATTGGTTGGAACCAATCAGATTGCGCGCTGTATACGGATCACAGCACCTCCTAGTCTGATTGGTCGAGAGGCACCACATGGTGAAGGATGCAGATCCTGGCACAAGCGCCCTGGCCACAACCTGAGATGCATTTGGGTCGATTAAGTATAATTCGCTCCTCCCATTCCCCAGAGTCTTCCAGCAGATCTGCCCGGGGTGCAATAATATTTGGGAGGCGGATGGTATGGATTCTGGAAAGTCTTATAATGTAATATGATACTCGTAGACGAGGAGGCGCTCGTGCAGATAGTCTTTTCTTGTTTTGTAGAAGATGTTCCTGTGCACAGAGATGAAGCATGCCCGTGTGCTGCTGAAGAGGAGACCATCATCAGGAGAACCCAACGAGCAAGGCTGACCATACAGACGCCCTCCAACCAGTTCCTGCCATTTCCCAGGGTCAGTCCAGCCGCCACCCTCATAAAGATGGTGAGTCCTATTAGAAGGCCCAGCGCCCATACAGTAGGGAAAAAAAGTATGTAGTCAGCCCCCAATTGTACAAGTTCTCCCACTTATAAAGATGAGGTCGGCCTGTAATTGACATCATAGGTAGACCTCAACTATGAGAGACACAATGAGAAAATCCAGAAAATCACATTGTCTGATTATTAAAGAATTTATTTGCAAATTATGGTGGAAAATCAGTAATTTGTCACCTACAAACAAGAAGATTTCTGTCTCTCACAGACCTGTAACTTCTTCTGTAAGAGGCTCCTCTGTCCTCCACTCATCACCTGTAGTAATGGCTCCTGTTTGTTATCAGTATAAAAGACACCTGTCCACAACCTCAAACAGTCACCCTCCAAACTCCACTATGGTGAAGACCAAAGAGCTGTGGAAGGACACCAGAAACAAAGACCTGCACCAGGCTGGGAAGACTGAATCTGCAATAGGCAAGCAGCTTGGTGTGAAGAAATCACCTGTGTGAGCAATAATACAAGACCACTGATAATCTCCCTCCATCAGGGGCTCCACGCAAGATCTCACCCCGTGGGGTCAAAATGATGACAAGAACCACACGGTGGGACCTAGTGAATGACCTGCAGAAAGCTGGGACCAACGTAACAAAGGCTACCGTCAGTAACACACTACACCGCCAGGGACTCAGATCCTGCAGTGCCAGACGTGTCCCCCTGCTTAAGCCAGTACATATCCGGGCCCCTCTGAAGTTTGCTAGAGAGCATTTGGATGTTCCAGAAGAGTATTGGGAGAATGTCATATGGTCAGATGAAACCAAAGTAGAACTGTTTGGTAGAAACACAACTCGTCGTGTTTGGAGGAGAGTGAATGCTGAGTTGTATCCAAAGAACACAATACCTACTGTGAAGAATGGGGGGGCAACATCATGCTTTGGGGCTGTTTCTCTGCAAAGGGACCAGGACGACTGATCCGTGTACGTGAAAGAATGAATGGGGCCATGTATCGTGAGATTTTGAGTGCAAACCTCCTTCCATCAGCAAGGGCATTGAAGATGAAACATGGCTGGGTCTTTCAGCATGACAATGATCCCAAGCACACCGCCAGGGCAACGAAGGAGTGGCTTCATAAGAAGCATTTCAAGGTCATGGAGCGGCCTAGCCAGTCTCCAGATCTCAACCCCATAGAAAACCTTTGGAGGGAGTTGAAAGTCCGTGTTGCCCAGCGACAGCCCCAAAACATCAGTGCTCTAGAGGAGATCTGCATGGAGGAATGGGCCAACATACCACAACAGTGTGTGCCAACCTTGTGAAGACAGAAAACGTCTGACCTCTGTCATTTCTTATTGACCAAATACTTATTTTCCACCATAATTTGCAAATAAATTCTTTAATAATCAGACAATGTGATTTTCTGGATTTCTCATGTTGTCTCTCATAGTTGAGGTCTACCTATGATGTCAATTACAGGCCGACCTCATCTTTATAAGTGGGAGAACTTGTACAATTGGTGGCTGACTAAATACTTTTTTTCCCCACTGTAACGGTGTCCACTGCCCAACTGATCGGGTCATCCGTCTGCACAATATACAGTACCATAGATTGTGTCCATAAACTGAACCAAAAATGTGGATTATGTGAGAAAGATGAGGGGGGTGGGTCTATAATATTAAGCGGTTAGGCCCAGGATCCTGGATCTTAGGAGAGCCTCCGTTGAAGGTCACATTGAGCTGCTGTTTGGGATGTTGGTGACCCTTGGCATTTTTCGTGTACAGGTGAGCCCAGCTGAACATCTGAAGCTCAAGGAGATTCTGCAGCAGCCCACCAATTATAGGTCTCGTTCTAGCCCCTCACGCCCGCAGATATTATCTCACACCCCGCACAATATGATGAATATTAACTTGAATCGAGATCCTCCTCTGAGCAGACCAGGCAGGAAGACGTCAAGCTTCTGTAGAATGAGGATAGCTGGGAAGACGACCTGCTCACCACTGAATGCTGGTAGTCCTCAGGTTAGATGGAGATTGGCAAAGGACTGGCTGACAGATCCGTCCTATACACATAGTGTTCCGCCCGGTAATATCGGACACGTCCTCAACAAAGACTGTGTAAGAAGGACGCCCATAGAAGACATCTCCTCAGAGCCGCTCCATCCGCCAGGGGTAAGAATGAAGCGGCGGTTTTCACTTGATAGAACGTCTTCCGATGGTTTCTGGGGTGGCAGGGATCAGAGGTCAGTGGCTACCAAGATCCCAGATGATACGTCCCCGGCCATGAGCAGGACGTCTTACAGGGAGCCAAGCCCAGCAAGTAGCCATTGTAGTGTGTTCCTGCAGACGCCGATCCCTGGGGCTCATGGCTTCCTCAGTGTCTTCCCATTGGATTCATATGGAGAGTCAAGGAGAGAGATAAAAAGACCCGTGTCCTCCTGGCAGGAAGCAGCCGCAGGGCAGCATCGTGGGAGGACCGTGCCAAGACAACGGCACGAGGCTCAGCGTCATATGTCCTGGAATTCACCATGCCTCCTACAAGAAGAACCCAAAGTGCACAAGGGTGGAGGCAAAGCATGGATCGGCAGTAAAGGCTGGCCACGTGGAAGGTCACGAGGAGAGCAAAGGACCACGCGTGGAGCACTGTCCCCACAGTCTGTACCGCAGGCATTCTCCTTCAACCCCGTCCCACGTGGGAACTCTTCGAAGAAGAAACTGCTAAGCAGGTCGAGCCCCGTGACCTGGACCTACCCAAGAATGAAGCTGTACTAACTGATTATATGGTGCGATCATTCATCCCCTTTGTAGAACTGTAAATAAAGATCCCATTTTCCATGTATATAATTGTAGGAATTAATTCTAGGACTGACCCTTCATCTGGACAAGGTTCTGCTGATCTGTACATCCTCCCCATTGTGTGTGGACTTTTTGTGGTCAGTTTTGAGGTTTGTCCATCTTTTTCATGTGAAAGTGGGAGGAGAGGGGAACTAGATGGAGTACACAATATCTATAATAGGACCTTAACGTGTTATCACAACCAGGTTGTTTGATCCTTAAATAGTACATATTGGTTGATGTCTCCAAGGAGACCAAATCTTCAAGTACCTTTCCCTATTTCTATTTGCCATGCTGGATAGCCCCTCAAACCTACACAATTGGTTCACTTTCGTGACCCATTCCTGAGGCGTGGGCGCTGATGTACTGAGCCAATGCAAAGGAATGAGAGCCAGTAGGTGAGTTATTAGGTTCTGTTTGGAGGGCTTATAGGTCTTGCTGGGCCTAGCTAAGACTAAGCTGTCTAAAGTAATAGTGGAAGCAGGAGCACACATTTTCTGGATAGTGTTCTCAACGTGTTGCCAGAAGGTGCTTAGAACCGAGCATTTCCACCAAATATGGGAAAGGGAACCAACCCGGGATTGACATCTCCAGCACAAATTTGACGATGCGAGGTTTTGAGTGAATAAGAACTCAGGTGTCTTATACCGACGTGTGAGTAACTTGTAGTGACTTTCTTGTAGCCGGACACATGGTGAATAGAGTCTACTTCTGAATCTGACAGCGAGACATTTAGTTCCATTTCCCATGGCCTGTGGGGGGATTTAGGAGTGTTAAGGAGTGAGTACAGCTTTCCCACCTTCCTAGGTAGTCTCATTTTAGAGGAGAAGACAGGCTCCAAGGGAGTGAGTTGCCTTTGGAATGAAAAAGACTCAATAAAACGGGTTGCAAGTTTTTGGAAATGTGCAAGGTGCAGAGATGTAACTGTCGTGGGACGTACCAGATCTTGAATGACAGCTTGTGAGGGAACCTCACCTTGGCCGTGATAGTATTTAGTTTCTGCCAGAAAGAATCATACAGAGAGTCAATACCAGCCACACTATATGGCAGGAGACTAGCAGGAAGCAAGGGTGAAGGGAAAGGGGCCGGAGAGTCCTTCAGGGAGACCGAGCAAGTGCCTTTAATAAGGGGGTCCTGAATAGTTCTTTCATCTACGAGCCATAACGCCCTAGACAGAGAGATGTCTATAGACTGCTGAGCCCACTTTTCCAGGTCCATATTTCTCTGTGGACTCAGGAGCTCCATCCATCTATTCAAGTGGATATCCTCATAGTAGGATAAGATATCGGGTACTCCCATTCCACCATTAGTAGTGAATAAGGACGCCTCGGCTTCCTGCCTCTCCAGAGAAAGCGGGAAAACATAGCTCTACAGGAACTAAAGAAAGAGGCTGGAAGGTGAATAGGAAGCACCGATAAAGGGTACAATCATTTGGGTAGTATATACGTCTTGAGGAGGTTTTTATGGCCCATCCACGAAATGTAGGGATAGTCATAGTCCTGCAAAAGTTGCTTTAAATCTTTCAATAGCTGTTGAAAGTTTAGGGCTAGAGATGAGCGAACGTGCTCGAAACGAGCACTGTACCGCTCGGCTCCCCTGCGCTCCTCAGGAGGACGGAAGCGGCTGCCTGCACCCATGCGAGCGCAGGGGAGCCGAGCGGTACAGTGCTCGTTTCGAGCACGTTCGCTCATCTCTATTTAGGGCATATAATGCTGTGAGGTGGGATGGGATTTGTACTCCCAGGTACTTTATCGAGGGCTGGGCCCACGGTCTGGTATTTGTTGTGACAGTATGGTGATATTAAGTAGTTCGGATTTGGTTACATTAACTTTGAAGTTGGAGAGGAGACCAAAGTTCTCTAGTAGTTCCATAAGAACCGTCAGATCTCCTGCTGGGTTAGAAAAAGAGCAAATCATCAGCAAATGCAACACATTGGAGATGAGCTGCGCCCGACGTAAAGCCCTGAAGAGATGTGTTTTGCCGGACACAACCAGAATGAACAAGGAAGGAGAGAGAGGGCAACCCTGTCTTGTACCATTTCTTATATTAAATGTCGGTGAAAGGTGCCATTTATTTTAAGTCTAGCATGTGGTTTGTCATACAGAGTGAATATCGCTGTTATGAACTGTGGGGGAAAGTTAAACTTGTGTAGCATAGCTTTCATGAAAGACCATCTGACCCGATCAAAGGCCTTTTCTGCGTCCATACCGAGCAGCGCCAGTGGTTGCTTGTGTTTATGGGCTATTCTGATTATGTGTAGCAATTTACAGGTATTATCCCTCCCTGCCCTTAAAGGGAACCTGTCATCTCCGAAACACCCCCTGAGCTAGAGTAAGCGTTGTATAGTGTAAGTGATGCTGAATCCGAATATGTAAGTTTTATCTTCATACTCACTTCCATTCTGACGCTGTGCTCCCACAAACCTGCAGTAAAATGCACTCAGTGGTCTCCGGTGCTCACTCACATAATGGAGACGACTCAAAGAAGAGTCCGCTCAATGTATTTTACTGCAGGTTTGTGGGAGCACAGCGTCAGAATGGAAGTGAGTATGAAGATAAAACTTACATATTCGGATTCAGCATCACTTACACTATACAACACTTACTCTAGTTCCGGGGGGGTTTCGGAGATGACAGGTTCCCTTTAACAAAGCCTGCTTGCTCTTTCCCAATTAGTTGAGGGAGAAGAGAACTAATCCTGGTGGCTAAGATCTTTGCCCAAATTTTGAGGTCAAGGCTGAGAAGGGGTATGGGCCGGTAATTGCTGCAGGACTTAGGGTCCTTCCCAGGTTTGTGAATCAAGGTGATGTGGGCTTCCTGCCTTTGTCTAGGAATGGTCCCAGCTTGCAATAAATGATTTCAAAGATTTGTAAGACGTGAGAACAGCTTCAAACTGTGGAAAGCCATCCGGGCCAGGGCTTTGACCAGTGGGGAAGCTTCGCAGTGGGCTTTCCACTTCTTCATAAGTTATAGGGGCCAAACATTTGGAATGATCAGAGCCAGTGACGGTCGGGAGACAAATGGAGTCTATATATTCATTCAACCGATCCTGTAAGGTGGAATCAGGGGCAGTGGGTAAATGATACAGCGGTTCATTAAAGCTATGGAACACCCTTGCTATATCCTTAGTGTTTGTGCATTGAGCTCCATTCAGGTCAGATATCTTGTGAAGTAGGTTGAGGTCTCGTAATTTATCATTCAATTTACCAAGCAACTTTGCTGAGACGTGGGATTTACCTACAGAGGAATCCATAGGTGGGTTAAGGGTTAAGGGTGAGGTTCAGGTCAGAGCCAAGGACAATAACCCCCTCAGCAAAAAGCTGTAGGCCCTAAGCAACCAAGGCACTTGGCCCGCATTAGGGGCATACAGATTGGCAAATGTATATGCCCCAGAGCCAATTTCCCCCTTAACGAGTAGAATCCGGCCCTCAGGGTCCTGATATTGTTGTTTCAAGATAAATGGGATTGAGTTATGGATGGCTATGGACACTCCCTTGGAGGCTGATGTATGATGGCAACTATGATACCATTGAGAAAAAGGAGATCTCGGGAATTTTGGTATACGATTAGTTCTAAAATGTGTTTCCTGAAGGAAGACAACGTGAGATTTTAGTTTTTTCAGCAAAAGTAAAATGTGACTCCTCTTATTGGGTGAGTTAAGGCCCTTTACATTGAAGGTGGTGACTGTGCAATCCATTGTGGTGAGGGAGGGGAGGAGGAAAGGTTTAGGGTGGGTAAAGTAAGAGACGGATGGGGTAGAGGGGAAGACAAAAGGAAATAAGTGGGGGAGGGGGGAAACAGGTAAGTAATTGGAGTGAGTGCAAGGAATGGGTGGAAGCAAATGAGTACAATGAATGGGGAGAGGTGGGGGTTCAAGCAGAGACAAGTAAAATTGTCCTGACCAACAGTGTGCAAGCAAACCTACGTATAGTAATACATCAACATGTCAACTAAACAGTGCCTGAGACTAAGAACAAGTCACCGAACTAAAGTAACAGCGAAAGGTAGACTATGACCAATCACAGAGACCGCAGTGAGATATGCGCGGCCGAGAGGTGCGGTCAGCTGCAAAGTTAACCTTCCTTACATAAAGAAGAGCGTGACCCATAGCCAAACATACATCACGTCTGGTCTAGATATTTTCAATGAATGAGTACTAGTATATAACCACAGTATAGCTGGTAGAGGAGAGAGTACCCAAGGGAGAGTAACAACAATAGTAAGACAAGGAAAGGGCAAAGAGGTGAAAGCATGAAAATAAAACCAAGGCTGGTATCAAAAAACATTTGGCACGTCCTAGAGTAATACAAAGAAAGAGTCAAGAGATAAGAAATAGAGGAAGACCCAGGTATTTGAGAGGTGGTCTTGCCCAAAACGAGGGTCTTCGACTAGCCAGCCCCAGTGTCGAAACTACGAAGCCAGCAGGAAACCAAGAGAGTTCCATCTCCTACATATCAGGCCTCAGTGCTGTGTGGAAACAAAAAGGCGAGAGAGAAAGCTGCAAAGTGGACAAATTAGCGGCATGTCCGCAACAAAAAACAGCCCATAGATATATGTGGGCAAGCGAGATCTTCAGGCTGGCTCAAGGGATGCAGGTGGTGATCCAGGCGCAGGGCGCTGTCGCTTCGGCCTAGACACCGGCTGCCATGGCTCCATGCGAGGGAGTGACGGGATGGATGTTCCAACGTCGGCCGGTAGCCAGGAAGGTATGTTGATGGGCGCGATACCTAATGGGCGCCAAATTTCGTCCAGATCTTCCAGGTTCTGCACTCTGTAGCGGTGGCCATTATGCATAATAGAAAGGCCAAACGGATAGAGCCACGTGTAGGCTAAGTTTTAGCGCGAAGCTGTTCAAGCAGAGGTCTCAAAATTCTGCGTTTAGCAAGAATAGAAGGGACCACATCTTGATATAAGGCTATTTCTGTGCCTGCATAATACACTGGAGATTTGTCTCTTGCCGCCAGCAAGTTTCTATTTGTGCCCACATATTACGTCTCGTGGAGGCTCTGAGGGCGACGGCTTAGGCCTAAATGACAATGTTAGGTGGAGCCGACTCACCCAGTAGATCAGCGAAGATTTCCAGGGCGACTTTCTTCAACGATTCGGAGGACCAGGACTCAGGTAACCCCTTTATACGGTATTCCGTCGTCTGTTCCTGTTTTCCTGGTCTTCGATCAGGGTGAATGCTCTGTTAATATAGGCCAGATGTTCCGCCGAACGCAACTCTAGTGCCGTGGAATGATCAATGATGGCTGCGCATGTGTTTTCCAGTCCCTCTACTCTGGCCTCAATATGCTTGATCTCGTTTTTAATCTCTGTTAGCTCAGAGAGAACAGGCTGAAGGGCCTGAGTTATAGTAGATTTAAAGAAGGCTTTAGATGTGGCAACCAGATCCTCTTCACCTTGTGTATCAGCAGTTGTATTGTACTGGTTATGCTCCTCTGCGTCTTCCCGCTCAACCACTTCCTCCGGCGCCATCTTAGCTGACTTGGCCTGGAGACCGGGTGCTTTCTGATGAAAGAATCTGTGAAGGTCCGACGAGTATTTTTGGTGTTGCTGAGGACTCTGTTGGTCCTGTCTTCTTTCTCTACCATACTTGACCATGTTGAAGACTTAGTAGTAGGATTGTAGGTAGCTTGCAGGGACTGCTGTGGAGGAGCTGATCTCTCACACGTCCGTCTCCATTAGCGGTCAGGCTCCGCCCCCGTTCTTGGTACTTTTAAAGATTTAGATGTTGGGGGAGAGTCTGATGTTCTGAAGTAGTAACTTCTAGAGTATGGGGGGGGGCACATGAGAAACATAAGAACAAAGAAGGAGGTCCTGTGAGGATCCGAGATTACGTGTGGGGATGTATCCGGAAAGCAGGTCAGAGATCAGAGAAGGGACAGGTTGTAGATGGCCTTATAGTATGTAGCTGAACTGAATTCACTGGGCAATGGGAAGCCACAGAGGAGGAAGTTGCAGTAGTCCAGGTGGGAGATGATGAGGGAGTGCACTGGCATTTTAGTTGACTGAGAGGTGAGAAAGGAGTAAATAGGAGAGATGGAAGTGACTTCAGGCCCAGAGTGATAGATTTAAGTGTCATCAGCATAGAGGTGGTATTGGAAGCCATGAAAACTGGTCAAAAAGGAGGAGGACAGAGTAAATTAGAAGGTAGAAGACAGGTGAAGAAGGAGGTGCACAGAGTAATGATGGCTAGCATGGCATTGGCAGCCAGCAGATCTTTGGTTAGGGTGGTGTCAGTATTGTGGTAGATCAAAAAGTGAGTGTGATGAGAGGAGGGAGGACAGTTCGATGGACACGTTGTCCTAGGAGTTTTGATGAGAATGGAAGTAGTGAGATGGGGCGATAGCTGGATAAAGAGGAGGGGTCCAGGGAAGGCTTCTTGAGTATGGCTGTGATGGTGGCATGTTTAACCACTTCCTGTTTAACCACTTTTTATAAAAAATAAGTGAAGTTAAATGTCCTCCAGGGGCTTTGAATGACATTATGGGGGACACAAAAGTGTAAAATAAGAATAAAAAATTGTTTAAAGAAAAGTTTCACATGTAAAAAAAATCCTATTCTCACATTGTCATTTAAAAATTATTAAAAATAGAAAAAAATAGGCATATTTGGTATCGCCGCGGCCTGCAAAATATAAGCCCTCACACAGCAAAGTCATCAAAAATAATAAAAACGTTATGGCTAGAGATGAGCGAGCACTAAAATGCTCAGGTGCTCGTTATTCGAGTAGAACTTTTCCCGATGCTCGGGTGCTCGTTTCGAATAACGAACCCCATTGAAGCCAATGGGAGACTCGAGCATTTTTGCAGGGGACCAAGGCTCTGCCTAGGGAAGGCTGGGTGAAAACCTGGAAACCTCAGAAAATGATGGAAACACCACGGAAATGGACAGGAAACAGCAGGGGCAGCATGCATGGATGCCTCTGAGGCTGCCTAATCCCACCATTACCCCAAATTCTCAGGCAACAGCCTGGTGGTTACCCTCAAGACAATTGTGCTGACCCAGACCAAGAAAGGCGAGGCAAATACCCTTCACATGTTAGGGAAGCACCCAACTAGGTGCAACGAAGGTCCATCACCGCCTGCAGGTGACACCACTGCTCATGCTGGCACTGCTGTGCTATCCCCCGCCCCAGGACACAGGCATAAGCCTGACACAGCGTGGTGACACCAACAAGTGACCAAGTTATATGAGGTAGCAGGTGAGCCGCCCAAACATGTAGCCTGACACAGCATGGCGGTGACAACAGAGTGACCAAGTTAGACTGAGGTAGCAGGTGAACCACATATAAATTTACCCTGACACACCATGGCGGTGACACCACCAATGCCTTGGTCAGACTGACATTGCAGTCAAATGGCTGTAGGTGAGCCTCCCAAAAATTTGTTTTGGAGTGTCTGAAGTTGACCCTCCTAAAAAATTGATTGGAGAGAAAAATTGCCTGTTGGCTCAGCGTTTGTGTAAGAAGAGAAGGAGGAGAGGAATCGGATACATAAGTAATGTAAATCTTTAGCTGCTTTCCCCCGGAGGAGATTTGAATTCCGTTGAAATCCAGGCTTTGTTCATTTTAATAAGCGTCAGCCTGTCAGCGCTGTCAGTTGACAGGCGTGTACGCTTATCGGTGATGACGCCACCAGCTGCACTGAATACCCGCTCTGACAGCACGCTAGCGGCAGGGCAGGCCAGCACCTCCAAGGCGTACAGCGCCAGTTCAGGCCACGTGTCCAGCTTTGAAACCCAGTAGTTGTATGGAGCAGAGTGATCGCTATGGACGTTGGTATGGTCAGCTAGGTACTCCCTCACCATCTTTCTGTACAGCTCCCCCCTACTCTGCCTAGACTGGGGACAGGTGACAGTGTCTTGCTGGGGTGACATAAAACTGGCAAAGGCCTTGGAGAGCGTTCCCCTGCCAGTGCTGGACAAGCTGCCTGCTCGCCTCCTCTCCCCCGCTACTTGGCCCACAGAACCATGCCCTCTGCCGCTAGCGGCGTCAGATGGGAAGAATTGTTTCAGCTTGTGCACCAGGGCCTGTTGATATCTATTCACTCTCATACTCCTTTCCTCTGCAGGGATGAGAGTGGAAAGGTTCTGCTTGTACCGTGGGTCCAGGAGAGTGAACACCCAGTAATCGGTGTTTGAAAAAATTCTTCTAACGCGAGGGTCACGGGATAGGCAGCCTAACATGAAGTCAGCCATGTGCGCCAGAGTCCCAACATGTAAGAATTCCCTCTCCTCACTGGCCTGACTCTCCATTTCCTCCTCCTCCTCCTCCTCCTCCTCTTCAGCCCATACACGCTCAAGAGTTAAGGACTGAGCACTGGTACCCTCTACTGTCTCGCCGACATTCTCCTCCTCTTCCTCCTCATCCTCATCCCCCTCCTCCGATACGCGCTGAGAAACAGACCGGATGGTGCTCTGGCTATCAAGCGACGTATCTTCCTCCACCGTCTCTTGTGACAAGCGCAAAGCATCCGACTTGATGCTGATCAGTGAGTTTTTCAACAGGCAAAGCAGCGGGATGGTGAGGCTGATAATGGCGGCATCGCCGCTGACCATCAGTGTTGACTCCTCAAAGTTGCTCAACACCTGGCAGATATCAGACATCCACGTCCACTCCTCATTGTAGACTTGAGGAATCTGACTGACCTGACTACCAGTTCTGGTGGAAGATGACATCTGGCAGTCTACAATCGCTCTGCGCTGCTGGTAAACTCTGGATAACATGTTTAATGTGGAATTCCATCTCGTGGGCACGTCGCACAACAGTCGGTGAGCGGGCAGTTGTAGGCGGCGCTGCGCTGCCCTGAGAGTGGCAGCATCTGTGGTCGACTTGCGGAAATGCGCACAGATGCGCGCACCTTGGTGAGCAAATCAGACAGATTGGAGTATGTCTTTGAGGAACCACTGAACTATGAGATTGAACACGTGGGCCAGGCATGGCACATGTGTCAGTCTGCCGAGTTGCTAGAGCCGCCACCAGGTTACGCCGTTGTCACACACAACCATGCCTGGTTTGAGGTTCAGCGGCGCCAGCCAAAGATCGGTCTGCGCCGTGATGCCCTGTAACAGCTCTTGGGCGGTGTGCCTTTTGTCACCTAAGCTCAGCAGTTTCAACACCGCTTGTTGGCGCTTACCCACGGCACTGCTGCTGCGCCTAGAGCTACCGACTGAAGGCGCCGTGCTCACGGATTGTAATTGAGAGGAGGAGGAGGAGGGGTTGGAGGAAGAGGCATAATAAGTCTGAGAAACCGTGACCGAGGTAGGCCCCCGTGCAATCCTCGTGTGGGGCAGCACATGAGCGGCCCCAGGGTCAGACTCGGTCCCAGCCTCCACCAAGTTAACCCAATGTGCCGTCAGGGAGATATAGTGTCCCTGCCCGCCAGCACTTGTCCACGTGTCCGTGGTTAGGTGGACCTTCTCAGTAACCGCGTTGGTCAGGGCACGGATGTTCTGTGACACGTGCTGGTGTAGGGCTGGGACGGCACATCGGGAAAATAGTGGCGCTGGGGACCAAGTACCGAGGGGCAGCCACCGCCATCAGGTTGCGGAAAGCCTCAGTCTCTACCAGTCTATAGGGCAGCATCTCCAGGCTCAGCAGTTTGGAGATGTGGACGTTGAGGGCTTGTGCATGTGGGTGGGTGGAACTGTATTTGCACTTGCACTCAAATGTCTGATGTAAAGACAGCTGAACGCTGCGAAGGGACACATTGGTGGAGGTTGTGGAGGATCGTGGAGGTGAAGGCGTGGTTGTAGGGCGGGAGGCGCTCGTGCAGGGGTCCTGGGTGGGGGGTTGACTCGCCAGCCAGCCATGTGACACAGGGGAAGGGCAGTGGTATGACCCGCAGGAGGTGAACGGCCTTGGTTCCACTGAGTCGGGTGTTTAGCACTCATATGCCTGCGCATGCTGGTGGTGGTTAGGCTGGTAGTGGTGGCTCCCCTGCTGATCCTGGTGTGTCACAGGTTGCACACCACAGTCCGTCGGTCATCCTCACTTTCTTTAAAGAACCTCCAGACTTGCGAAACATCTAGGGCCTCGGCACGGGAGCTTGACTCGTGAAACAGTTGCTGATCTACTTGCTCTGGCCCTGCTTCTCCCTCTGGCCACCCCACTGCCTCTTCCAACCTGTTCTGGTGCTGCACTTGCCTCCCCCTCAGAAGCACTGTCTTGAGTTGGATTACCAACCAGGCTCGGGTCAGTCACCTCATCATCCACCTGCTCTTCCTCTGATTCCTCACTCTGCTCCCCCTCGGACTTACTGCCCTGACAACAACGTCACTGTCTGACAACCATGTCTCATCATCATCATCATCATCATCCGACACCTCTTGACGCACTACTTGCATTAAGTCCACACTCTCATCACCCACAGACTGCAAACGTTCTAAATTTTGGGCATCGGGACAGAGCAACTGCTCAGGTTGCTGTTGAGCAGTGGTTTGTGTCTCTGGGTAGGGTCCTGAAAAGAGTTCCTGTGAGTATGCCGGATCTGAATCCATATTTTCCATGGGGGGGGCAGGCTGGGGGGAAGGAGGTTGAGCTGGAGGAGCCAGAGGTCTACTCCCTTGGCTAGCGTGGGTGGACTGCATGGAAGACTGGGTGGTGGATAAATTACTGGATGCATTGTCCGCTATCCACGTCATCACCTGTTCGCACTGTTGTGGTTTCAATAGTGGTGTACCACGTGACCCTGTAAGTTCCGAGATGAAGCTAGGGAGCGAAACTTTGCGGCGTTCCAGTGCTCCCTCATCAGCAGGTACTGTGTCACCCTGCCCAGGACCGCGGCCTCTGCCCCCCTACATCACTTGGATGCCAACGTCCTCGTCCCTTACCCCTGGGGTTCACCATTTTGTATATTCACTAAACTGTAGAATTAATATCTGAGGCCAAAACCGTATTCAGTAGACTGTAGAATTACTATCTGAGGCAAAAAAATGTATTCTCTAGACTCTGGCTACTGTACCGCACACCACTCAATTTTTAACTGGACTCTAGTATATATAACTGAGAGAAAAAACGTATTCTCTAGACTGCGGCTACTGTACCGCACACCACTAAATTTTTCACTGGACTGTAGTATATATAACTGAGAGAAAAAACGTAGTCTTTAGACTGCGGCTACTGTACCGCACATGACAGAATTTTTCACTGCACTGTAGTATATATAACTGAGAGAAAAAACGTATTTTCTAGACTCCGACTACTGTACCGCACACCACACAATTGTTCACTGGACTGTAGTATATATAACTGAGAGAAAAAACGTAGTCTTTAGACTGCGGCTATTGTACCGCACACGACAGAATTGTTCACTGCACTGTAGTATATATAACTGAGAGAAAAAACGTAGTCTTTAAATGGCGGCTATTGTACCGCAAACCACTAAATTTTTCACTGCACTGTAGTATATATAACTGAGAAAAAACGTAGTCTTTAGACTGTGGCTATTGTACCGCAAACCACTCAATTTTTCACTGGACTGTAGTATATATAACTGAGAGAGAAAATATTTTCCAGACTGTGGCTACTGTACAGCACACCACATAATTGTTCACTGCATTGTAGTGTATATAACTGAGAGAAAAAACGTACTGTTTAGAATGCAGCTACTGTACAGCACACTACAGAATTGTTCACTGCACTGTATAATATATAACTGAGAGAAAAAACGTATTCCCTAGACAGTACTACAGATCCCAGCAAGCCAAGGTACCGCAGCAGCAAAAATGAGTACTGAGAGGACTTTGGGCAATTTCTTTTGGGTCTGTGTGGACCACGTGCTGTCCCTTCTGCCACCAGTCGCTGTGCACAGTGTGCAGCCAAGATGGCGGTAGCCGCACTACAAGTCCCAGCCAGCACCCAGGAGGAGACCAAAAAAAAGGTGCTTGTAGCCCTTAGAAGGGCTGTTGGGTTCTTTGATTCCTGCCTAACCAAAATCTAAATTGAGACCCTAACACTCTCCCTGACAGACAGCAGCTCTATCCCTAATCTCATGCAGGCGGCGTCTGACGCGAGAAGCGCGGAACCACATTCTTATATTCCCAGGTCATCTGATCTGGCCAGCCAATCCCTGCTATCGACTTGTAGGGGTTCCACGTGATGCTAGGAGGTACCAAAGACTCTCCTGCTTGTTGATTGGCTGAAAAAAGGCGCCTAACATGCAGGAAGAGGAACATGCCATTTCCTCGAGTATCGCGAGATGCTCGTCCGAGTATCGAGCATATGCGAATACCCTCATGCTCGAACGAGCACCAAGCTCGGACGAGCATGTTCGCTCATCTCTAGTTATAGCTCTTAAAACCATTTTAGTAAATTCCATGTTAGAAAATGCAGATGCCGCCGCTTCCCTTCTGAGCCCTGGAGGATCCCCAAACAACAGTTTACGACCCCAATTGCGCTGTTACTGTTTCAGGAGAAAATGGATAGCAAATTTGCACCTAAATCACAATTTTCTTGTAAAAAAAATGTAACATTTTCACAGCCAAGTGTTAGAAATTCTTTGAAATGCATGTTGGGTCAAAGTGCTCACTACATCCCCTTAAAAATTCCTTAGGTGGTGTAGTTTCCAAAATGTGGTAGCTTTTTGGTTTTTTTTTTACTGTCAGGAAACCTCAGGGTCTCTTCAAATACAAAATGACACTTATACACCAGTCCAGAAAATCTAAACTCTAAAAACCATATGGCGCTCCTTCCCTTGTGCGCCCTGCCGTGTGCCCATACAACGGTTTACGACCATATATGGGGTGTTTATGTAAACTGTAGAATCAGGGTTATAAATATTGAGGTTTTTTTTGTTGTTAACCCTTGATGTGTTACAGGGAAAAATAGATTAAAATGGAAACTCTGCAGAAAAAAATGAACTAAAAGTGAACTTTATTCCTGTGGAATACTTAAAGGGTTAACAACATTAGTAAAACCAGTTTTGAATAGTTTGAGGAGTGTAGTTTCTAAAATGGGGTCATTTGTGGGTGGTTTGAGCTCCTCAAAGTGACTTCAGAACTGAATTGGTACTTAAAGTTGATTTTTGGAAATATTCTTAAAAAATTCCGAAATTGCTTCTAAAATTCTAAACCTAAAAAAAATAAAATTACCAACTAAATTATGCCAACATAAAGCAGACATATGGTGAATGTTAATAATTATTTTAGGAGCTCTCACTGTCTCACTGTAAATTTGAGAGAATCAGTAACAGTTGTTATTTTTTTATAAAGGTAAAACATATTGAATCAAATTTATCATTAACATGAAGTACAATGTATCACAAGAAATTCTCAGAATCTCTTGGATAAGTAAAAGTGTTCCAAAGTTACTACCACATAAAGTGACACCTCAGATTTGCAAAATTAGGCCTGGTCAAGAAGGGGGTAAATGGCCCGGTCTGGAAGAGGGTAAATGGCCCGGTCTGGAAGAGGGTAAATGGCCCGGTCTGGAAGAGGCTAAATGGCCCGGTCTGGAAGAGGCTAAATGGCCCGGTCTGGAAGAGGTTAAATGGCCCGGTCTGGAAGAGGGTAAATGGCCCGGTCTGGAAGAGGGTAAATGGCCCGGTCTGGAAGAGGGTAAATGGCCCGGTCTGGAAGAGGGTAAATGGCCCGGTCTGGAAGAGGGTAAATGGCCCGGTCTGAAAGAGGGTAAATGGCTCGGTCTGGAAGAGGGTAAATGGCCCGGTCAGGAAGAGGGTACATGGCCAGGTCTGGAAGAGAGTAAGTGGCCCGGTCTGGAAGAGGGTAAATGACCCGGTCTGGAAGAGGGTAAATGGCCCGGTCTGGAAGAGAGTAAGTGGCCCGGTCTGAAAGAGGGTAAATGGCTCGGTCTGGAAGAGGGTAAATGGCCCGGTCAGGAAGAGGGTACATGGCCAGGTCTGGAAGAGGCTAAATGGCCTGGTCTGGAAGAGGGTAAATGGCCCGGTCTGGAAGAGGGTAAATGGCCCGGTCTGGAAGAGGGTAAATGGCCCGGTCTGAAAGAGGGTAAATGGCTCGGTCTGGAAGAGGGTAAATGGCCCGGTCAGGAAGAGGGTACATGGCCAGGTCTGGAAGAGGCTAAATGGCCCAATCTGGAAGAGGCTAAATGGCCCGGTCTGGAAGAGGGTAAATGGCCCGTCTGGAAGAGGCTAAATGGCCTGGTCTGGAAGAGGGTAAATAGCCCGGTCTGGAAGAGGCTAAATGGCCCGGTCTGGAAGAGGGTAAATGGCCCGGTCTGGAAGAGGCTAAATGGCCCGGTCTGGAAGAGGGTAAATGGCCCGGCCTGGAAGAGGGTAAATGGCCCATTCTGGAAGAGGGTAAATGGCCCGGTCTGGAAGAGGTTAAATGGCCCGGTCTGGAAGAGGTTAAATGGCCCGGTCTGGAAGAGGTTAAATGGCCCGGTCTGGAAGAGGGTAAATGGCCCGGTCTGGAAGAGAGTAAATGGCCCGGTCTGGAAGAGAGTAAATGACCCGGTCTGGAAGAGGGTAAATGGCCCGGTCTGGAAGAGGCTAAATGGCCCATTCTGGAAGAGGTTAAATGGCCCGGTCTGGAAGAGGCTAAATGGCCCATTCTGGAAGAGGTTAAATGGCCCGGTCTGGAAGAGAGTAAATGGCCCATTCTGGAAGAGGCTAAATGGCCCATTCTGGAAGAGGTTAAATGGCCCGGTCTGGAAGAGAGTAAATGGCCCATTCTGGAAGAGGCTAAATGGCCTATTCTGGAAGAGGTTAAATGGCCCGGTCTGGAAGAGGGTAAATGGCCCGGTCTGGAAGAGGGTAAATGGCCCGGTCTGGAAGAGGGTAAATGGCCCAGTCTGGAAGAGGGTAAATGGCCCGTCAGGAAGCCTCCAATGGTTAGAGACAGGTTGAAGGTTAGGGCAGGGATACCTACAGTGTTTAGGGATGAGGTGGGCTGGGATTGGGTCAGTGGCACAGGTAGTGAGGTTTGGTAATACACGGCCAGCCATGAGGCGGTGTGAGGAGCAGTGCCTCACCTCCTCGCAGGATGCTCTTTATTATACGGCCTTCACCCTAGTGATCAGCATCGCTGTGGCCTCGTCCTGTGATGTCCGACCTCAGTAATAATAAATCTGCCCCTTGCTGCAGATGCCGGCAGTGATATTGGGACGTATCCTCGTACGCCCGGGGCCACAGTGTGGTTCTTCATATTCCTCTGCTTTCCTTCCACATTCTATTATATCCCATTCATTCAGCAGCTGCCGACAGACAGGGCTTTGCATCGAGCCTCGGACCACCCCTGCCGGAGGTCTGTCTGCGTACTGCAGCAGTTTGTACCTCAGTGGGTTCTTTGGGCACCGCTATCTCTGGGCTCGTGCACCCTTGTTGTAATACCATTACTCTTATACCTCCCTCCCATGTTTGCTGCCAGTGCCATTCTGCCACCCATGATATGTCATTGCTCCAGGAATTATTCCATTATAGGTGAGGAACAACAGAGGAGGAGTCGTCTTGGCACTTAGTAGAAATGGGCCTATAATGTAATAATAATCATCCTGGACAACTCCATGCAGTCATTAGTGTCTCACTGCTCACGTTTATTACCTGCGGCGCTGAGCTCTGGCTGGTTACGTGTGCGACAAGTCCATATGTCTCCTGAGAATGAGAGATTGATTTTGCAAATGTAAAGTCGGGAACATCCTCATCCATCATGGAACATCATACTGTATGATGGCTTTCTTCTTGGGAATGGAAAATGCATATTTGTGCACTTCGGATATTGATTAGATCTGAACAGCTGCAACTTGTAGGAAATTCATTTATGCAGTAAATAGAAGTGGAGGTTCCAGAATCCTAGATGAATCTTACACAATCAACATGTGGTCACTCATAATTACTACCTACAGATATATACAGCCACCAGTAGAGGGAGCTCAGGAGATTACTACATACAGATATATACAGCCACCACTAGAGGGAGCTCAGGAGATTACTGCATACAGATATATACAGCCACCACTAGAGGGAGCTCAGGAGATTACTACATACAGATATATACATCCACCACTAGAGGGAGCTCAGGAGATTACTGCATACAGATATATACAGCAACCACTAGAGGGAGCTCAGGAGATTACTACATACAGATATATACAGCCACCACTAGAGGACACTCAGGAGATTACTACATACAGATATATACAGCCTCCACTAGGGGGAGCTCATGAGATTACTATATACATATATATACAGCCACCACTAGAGGAAGCTCAGGAGATTACTACATACAGATATATACAGCCTCCACTAGGGGGAGCTCATGAGATTACTACATACAGATATATACATCCACCACTAGAGGGAGCTCAGGAGATTACTACATACAGATATATACAGCCACCAGTAGAGGGAGTTCAGGAGATTACTACATACAGATATATACAGCCACCACTAGAGGGAGCTCAGGAGATTACTACATACAGATATATACAGCCACCACTAGAGGGAGCTCAGGAGATTACTACATACAGATATATACAGCCACCACTAGAGGGAGCTCAGGAGATTACTACATACAGATATATACAGCCACCAGTAGAGGGAGTTCAGGAGATTACTACATACAGATATATACAGCCACCAGTAGAGGGAGTTCAGGAGATTACTACATACAGATGTATACAGCCACCACTAGAGGGAGCTCAAGAGATTACTACATACAGATATATACAGCCACCACTAGAGGGAGCTCAGGAGATTACTACATACAGATATATACAGCCATCACTAGAGGGAGCTCAGGAGATTACTACATACAGATATATACAGCCATCACTAGAGGGAGCTCAGGAGATTACTACATACAGATATATACAGCCACCACTAGGGGGAGCTCAAGAGATTACTACATACAGATATATACAGCCACCACTAGAGGGAGCTCAGGAGATTACTACATACATATATATACAGCCACCACTAGAGGAAGCTCAGGAGATTACTACATACAGATATATACAGCCACCACTAGAAGACACCCAGGAGATTACTACATACAGATATATACAGCCACCACTAGAGGAGCTCAGGAGATTACTACATACAGATATATACAGCCACCACTAGAGGGAGCTCAATAGATTACTACACACAGATATATACAGCCACCACTAGAGGAAGCTCAGGAGATTACTACATACAGATATATACAGCCTCCACTAGGGGGAGCTCATGAGATTACTATATACATATATATATACAGCCACCACTAGAGGAAGCTCAGGAGATTACTACATACAGATATATACAGCCTCCACTAGGGGGAGCTCATGAGATTACTACATACAGATATATACATCCACCACTAGAGGACACTCAGGAGATTACTACATACAGATATATACAGCCTCCACTAGGGGGAGCTCATGAGATTACTATATACATATATATACAGCCACCACTAGAGGGAGCTCAGGAGATTACTACATACAGATATATACAGCCTCCACTAGGGGGAGCTCATGAGATTACTACATACAGATATATACATCCACCACTAGAGGGAGCTCAGGAAGATTACTACATACAGATATATACAGCAACCACTAGAAGGAGCTCAGGAGATTACTACATACAGATATATACAGCAACCACTAGAAGGAGCTCAGGAGATTACTACATACAGATATATACAGCCACCAGTAGAGGGAGTTCAGGAGATTACTACATACAGATATATACAGCCACCACTAGAGGAGCTCAGGAGATTACTACATACAGATATATACAGCCACCACTAGGGGAGCTCAGGAGATTACAAAGATTACAGCCCACTAGGGAGCAGAGATTACTACATACAGATATATACAGCCACCAGTAGAGGGAGTTCAGGAGATTACTACATACAGATATATACAGCCACCAGTAGAGGGAGTTCAGGAGATTACTACATTACAGATATATACAGCCACCACTAGAGGAGCTCAAGAGATTACTACATACAGATATATACAGCCACCACTAGAGGGAGCTCAGGAGATTACTACATACAGATATATACAGCCATCACTAGAGGGAGCTCAGGAGATTACTACATACAGATATATACAGCCATCACTAGAGGGAGCTCAGGGATTACTACATACAGATATATACAGCCACCACTAGGGGGAGCTCAAAGAGATTACTACATACAGATATATACAGCCACCACTAGAGGGAGCTCAGGAGATTACTACATACATATATATACAGCCACCACTAGAGGAAGCTCAGGAGATTACTACATACAGATATATACAGCCACCACTAGAAGACACCCAGGAGATTACTACATACAGATATATACAGCCA
Source organism: Rhinella marina (assembly GCA_900303285.1). Lineage (NCBI taxonomy): Eukaryota > Metazoa > Chordata > Amphibia > Anura > Bufonidae > Rhinella > Rhinella marina. The sequence goes on from ONZH01029787.1 coordinate 42,116, forward strand.
CCACTAGAGGGAGCTCAGGAGATTACTACATACAGATATATACAGCCACCACTAGAGGGAGCTCAATAGATTACTACACACAGATATATACAGCCACCACTAGAGGAAGCTCAGGAGATTACTACATACAGATATATACAGCCACCACTAGAGGGAGCTGAGGAGATTACTACATACAGATATATACAGTCACCACTAGAGGGAGCTCAGGAGATTACTACATACAGATATATACAGTCACCACTAGAGGGAGCTGACGAGATTACTACATACAGGTATATACAGCCACCACTAGAGGGAGCTCAGGAGAATACTACATACAGATATATACAGACACCACTAGAGGGAGCTCAGGAGATTACTAGATACAGATATATACAGCCACCACTAGAGGGAGCTCAGGAGATTACTACATACAGATATATACAGCCACCACTAGAGGGAGCTCAGGAGAATACTACATACAGATATATACAGTCACCACTAGAGGAGCTCATGAGATTACTTACATACAGATATATACAGTCACCACTAGAGGGAGCTCAGGAGATTACTATATACAGATATATACAGCCACCACTAGGGGGAGCTCAGAAGATTACTACATATAGATATATACAGCCACCACTAGAGGGAGCTCAGGAGATTACTACATACAGATATATACAGCCACCACTAGAGGGAGCTCAGGAGATTACTACATACAGATATATACAGCCACCACTAGAGGGAGCTCAGGAGATTACTACATACAGATATATACAGCCACCACTAGAAGGAGCTCAGGAGATTACTACATACAGATATATACAGCCACCACTAGAGGGAGCTCAGGGGATTACTAAATACAGATATATACAGCCACCACTAGAGGGAGCTCAGGAGATTACTACATACAGATATATACAGCCACCACTAGAGGGAGCTCAGGAGATTACTACATACAGATATATACAGCCACCACTAGAGGGAGCTCAGGAGATTACTACATACAGATATATACAGCCACCACTAGAGGGAGCTCAGGAGATTACTACATACAGATATATACAGCCACCACTAGAGGGAGCTCAGGAGATTACTACATACAGATATATACAGCCACCACTAGAGGGAGCTCAGGAGATTACTACATACAGAATATATACAGCTACTACTAGAGAGAGCTCAGGAGATTACTAAATACAGATATATATAGCCACCACTAGAGGGAGCTCAGGGGATTACTACATACAGATATATACAGCCACCACTAGAGGGAGCTGAGGAGATTACTACATACAGATATATACAGCCACCACTAGAGGGAGCTCAGGAGATTACTACATACAGATATATACAGCCACCACTAGAGGGAGCTCAGGAGATTACTACATACAGATATATACAGCCACCACTAGAGGGAGCTCAGGAGATTACTACATACAGATATATACAGCCACCACTAGAGGGAGCTCAGGAGATTACTACATACAGATATATACAGCCACCACTAGAGGGAGCTCAGGAGATTACTACATACAGATATATACAGCCACCACTAGAGGGAGCTCAGGAGATTACTATATACACATATATACAGCCACCACTAGAGGGAGCTCAGGAGATTAACTACATACAGATATATACAGGCACCACTAGAGGGAGCTCAGGAGATTACTACATACAGATATATACAGCCACCACTAGAGGGAGCTCAGGAGATTACTACATACAGATATATTACAGCCACCACTAGAGGGAGCTCAGGAGATTACTACATACAGATATATACAGCCACCACTAGAGGGAGCTCAGGAGATTATTACATACAGATATATACAGCCACCACTAGAGGAGCTCAGGAGATTACTACATACAGATATATACAGCCACCACTAGAGGGAGCTCAGGAGATTACTACATACACATATATACAGCCACCCACTAGAGGGAGCTCAGGAGATTACTACATACAGATATATACAGCCACCACTAGAGGGAGCTCAGGAGATTACTACATACAGATATATACAGCCACCACTAGAGGGAGCTCAGGAGATTTACTATTTACACTAGGCCAGCACATATATACAGCCACCACTAGAGGGAGCTCAGGAGATTACTACATACAGATATATACAGGCACCACTAGAGGGAGCTCAGGAGATTACTACATACAGATATATACAGCCACCACTAGAGGGAGCTCAGGAGATTACTACATACAGATATATACAGCCACCACTAGAGGGAGCTCAGGAGATTACTACATACAGATATATACAGCCACCACTAGAGGGAGCTCAGGAGATTACTATATACACATATATACAGCCACCACTAGAGGGAGCTCAGGAGATTACTACATACAGATATATACAGGCACCACTAGAGGGAGCTCAGGAGATTACTACATACAGATATATACAGCCACCACTAGAGGGAGCTCAGGAGATTACTACATACAGATATATACAGCCACCACTAGAGGGAGCTCAGGAGATTACTACATACAGATATATACAGCCACCTCTAGAGGGAGTTCAGGAGATCACTGTATTCTGGCACTTTTGCTGTTCACTCCTAGGCCTCCCTGGTGTCTATGTATGTGATTGTATAGAAATGTATTATGTGATGTCATCGACTTTTCCTTTCTCCTCTTCCGAGTCACAATTTTTGTTGCTCGGGAAACCATACAAAGTCGCTGTATGGAGAGAACTGCAGAGCTATTCTATATTCCTGCGCAGTGACAGGATGTAGATATAAAATGAAGAAGCCGATGAAGCCTCGATGGAAGAGAAGATGTGCCGCCGCCGCCACCGCAGAGGAAGCGCAGAGAAAACACAATCCAATTATCTGCGGTTGGAAAAGAAATCTCAGAAAATGAATCGGCTCCAAATAATTCTTCCCAATGGATTTGTCCTCGGTCGACTTTCGGATGGTGGAGCGTGCGGAGGATACCAGACTGCGATCACACGCGACAATTTGTGTAATTTGTTGATGCAATTTTGCGAATTGCAGTAATAAGTTGTTGTAAATGTGAAGAGTCACTTTGTGAATGGTGCTTCATTATGGTAATGTCCCCGCCATGTCATTTCCCGCTTTTCACGGCAGCGTGAGGTTCGTGAAGATCCCGGGTCTCATTGATCCTGGCAGCACAAAGTCCTCTGAGACGATGACCCCCACTTAGTGCGATCCCATCATCAATCATGGCGCGTGTCTCGTAATGTGTCAGACACCCATCAGCCATAACATTAAAACCTGGAAGTCACACTGATCATCTGGTATGTGGTGGTCTGTACCTACCAAAGGTGGTCGGAGGAAGGACAACCAGTGACAGAGACAGAGTCATAGGTGTCTAATGGGTGTGGGGGTGAAGGTGAGCCCGTCCGATCCACAGATGAATAATTGTAGAGCAATCTGCTGACAACCTAACCGTGGGTGATGACAGGAAGGTGTCAGGACACACAGGACATCGCAGCTTCCTGTGTATTTGGTTGAGTAGCCACAGATCAGTCAGAGTCCCAGGTGACCCCTGTCCACTGCTGTGAGCACCAGATATGGCCTGGTCCGAGGAACCAGAGGGAGAAGACAGTCTGGTCTGATGTATCACGTTACATCGTGTGGACAGCCGGGTGCATATGTGTCACTTACCTGGGAAGAGATGGCATCAGATGCACTATGAGAAGAAGACAGCCTGGTCTGATGAATCACATTACATCATGTGGACGCCCGGGTGTGTGTGAGTCACTTACCTGGGGAAGAGATGGCACGAGGTGCACTGTGGGAAGAAGACGACTTGGTCTGAGGAATCACATTACATCATGTAGATGGCCAGGTGCATATGAGTCACTTACCAGGAGAACAGATGCCACTAGGTGCACTGTGAAAGGAGGACAGCCTGCTCTGATGAACCATGTTACATCATGTGGACGGCCGTGTGCATATGAGTCACTTACCTGGAGAAGAGATGGCACCAGGTGCACTATGGGAAGAAGACAGTCTGGTCTGATGAACCATGTTACATCATGTGGATGGCCGTGTGCATGTGAGCCACTTACCTGGAGAAGAGATGGCACCAGGTGCACTATGGGAAGAAGGCGGCCTGGTCTGATGAATCACATTACATTATGTGGACAGCCAGGTGTGTATGAGTCACTTACCTGGAGAAGAGAAGGCACCAGGTGCACTATGGGAAGAAGGTGGCCTGGTCTGAGGAATCATGTTACATTATGTGGATGGCAGGGTGTGTATGTGCCACTTACCTGGGGAAGAGATGGCACCAGGTGCACTGTGGGAAGAAGACGACCTGGTCTGAGGAGTGATATTACATCATATGGATGGCCGGGTGTGTATGTGCCACTTTCCTGGGAAACAGATGGCGCCAGGTGCCCTATGGGAAGAAGACAGCCTGGTCTGATGAAGCACATTACATCATGTGGACAGCCGGCTCTGAATGTGTGCCTTACCTGGAGAAGAGATGGCACCAGGTACACTATGGGAAGACAGCCAGGTCTGAGGAATCACATTACATCATGTAGACGGCCAGGTGCATGAGTCACTTACTTGGAGAAGAGATGGCACCAGATGCACTATGGGAAGAAGGTGGCCTGGTCTGATGAATCACGTTACATCATGTGGACGGCCGGGTGCATGTGAGTCAGTTACCTGGAGAAGAGATGGCACCAGGTGCACTATGGGAAGAAGACAGCCTGGTCTGATGAATCACGTTACATCATGTGGATGGCCGGGTGCATGTGAGTCAGTTACCTGGAGAAGAGATGGCACCAGGTGCACTATGGGGAGAAGACAAGCTGATGGAGGCAATGTTGCTAGAAACCTTGGGTCCTGGCAACCTATGGATGTGACATGTACCACCTACCTACCTGTTGTACAGACAAGTAGCCCCTTCATGGTAGTGGTGCCCCCTAATGACAGTGCCCTTACAGCAGGACAATGCTCCGCCACACTACTAAAAATGTGGCACAAAAAATGGAGAATTCTGGAAACAATTGGATCATTCAGTGTTGAGGAGCTGCTATTTATGTAATTGTCCTGTATACAGGAGAGGCGATTGGCTGCAGCAGTCATATGGGGTATATAGACAGTCTGGGGGTGGAGAAGGCCTGACTCCACGGTGTGAATGGAAAAGTAAAAAGTTATAGTTCTTGAAAAGTGGGAAGAAAAAAAGACAACATTTTTTAATGACACCAAAGGGTTAAATGTTTCGGCCAAACATGAGCAGCCACAGGCAATGGGGCACCCTCGGTGTAAGGGATAGTGCGGATCCCGGGGGTCGGTGATATGTTTATGTATAAAGCAGATTTTTTTCTTTTATGATTTATTTTCTCCTTTTTATATTAAGTGTCGGGGGTCCCTGACCTGAACGCGGGGCCTCGGGCCCCTGACAGTCCCTCTCCTGTATGATTGATGCACTTTCTACAGTCAGAGCTCATCTGGAAGGGAAGAGCGAAACGTCGAGCAGCCAAGCAAATAGAAATCACTAAAGCGGCGTCTTCTGAGGAAAAGCTCTGGAAATGCATCTCAGGTGTCAGGACGTAACCCGCGAAATCAATCTCTGTCAGCGCCGCGCTCCGCCAGTGTGTGCAGGACAGGAGATGGCGACATACATCCTCCCGCTGTCATCCCACCGGCACTGAGCGCGCAGTATATTATAGTAAATCCTCCTTACTCCCCATTGCCAGAAGTGGACGGGGGCCTTTCCAAAATCCACCTGCCTGACATTATATATTCAGTATGTCCAGGATTTTACTTCTACAAACAGCGCCTCTCTTGTCTACAGGTCGTGCATGGTATTACAGCTCAGTCTCATTCAGGTGAATAGGGATGAGGTGTAATCACAGAGGCGGCTCCTGCACAGAAGAGGCACTGCTTCGAGGAGAAAAGGTATGCTGCTTCTAAACCCGGAGAACCCCTTAATGGGCTCTGTCCCTCTAAAATCTTTTTACAGTGTATTGTGGCCTCTCGTAGGACGGTGCTGTGCGCAGTAAATTTCCATTGTACGTTGCAGCGGTGACTCGTGTACGTCTGCAGTGCTGGCAGGAGATATATACTGTATACAGTGTCCTGGGCTGCACAGAACACTGCGCCAGATCTAACGGTTTCCTATATTATTAGCAGAACTCCCAACTTAAAAAGCCTAAGGAGTCGTGATATCAGCACACAGCACGCCACCGCAAATTACTGCCTTAGTGCCCCGTATAGCAACTATGCCTCCTCAGTGCCCCCACATAGTAATTATGCTCTGTTTGTGCCCCCATGCACAGTAGATAGGCCCTTTTATTGTCCCTACACAGTAGTGCTGCTCCCTTAAAATGGCAAAGCCAGTACAGTAAATGAAATAAAAGGATAACACTCCCCTCACCCAGTTCCTCCAGTCAGTGGAGCTCACCCTGCTCTCACCCACAGAGATAATAAACACAGTGAGGTCACAGTACAGAGATAATAAACACAGTGATGTCACAGTACAGGGATAATAAACACAGTGATGTCACAGTACAGGGATAATAAACACAGTGATGTCACAGTACAGGGATAATAAACACAGTGATGTCACAGTACAGGGATAATAAACACAGTGATGTCACAGTACAGAGATAATAAACACAGTGATGTCACAGTACAGGGATAATAAACACAGTGATGTCACAGTACAGAGATAATAAACACAGTGATGTCACAGTACAGGGATAATAAACACAGTGATGTCACAGTACAGAGATAATAAACACAGTGATGTCACAGTACAGGGATAATAAATACAGTGATGTCAGAGCACAGGGATAATAAACACAGTGATGTCACAGCACAGGGATAATAAATACAGTGATGTCACAGCACAGGGATAATAAACACAGTGATGTCACAGTACAGGGATAATAAACACAGTGATGTCACAGTACAGAGATAATAAACACAGTGATGTCACAGTACAGGGATAATAAATTACAGTGATGTCAGAGCACAGGGATAAAACACAGTGATGTCACAGCACAGGGGATAATAAACACAGTGATGTCACAGTACAGGGATAATAAACACAGTGATATCACAGTACAGGAATAATAAACACAGTGATGTCACAGTACAGGGATAATAAACACAGTGATGTCACAGTACAGTGATGTCAATAGGATAATAAACACAGTGATGTCACAGTACAGGGAATAATAAACACAGTGATGTCACAGTACAGAGATAATAAACACAGTGAAACACAGTACAGGATAATAAAACACAGTGATGTCACAGTACAGGGATAATAAACACAGTGATGTCACAGTACAGATAATAAACACAGTGATGTCACAGTACAGAGATAATAAACACAGTGATGTCACAGTACAATGGGGTAATAATAAATACAGTGATGTCACAGCACAGGGATAATAAACACAGTGATGTCACAGTACAGGAATAAACACAGTGATATCACAGTACAGGAATAATAAACACAGTGATGTCACAGTACAGGGATAATAAACACAGTGATGTCACAGTACACAGGGATAATAAACACAGTGATGTCACAGTACAGGGATAATAAATAATAAACACAGTGATGTCACAGTACAGGGATAATAAACACAGTGAATGTCAGCAGGGATAATAAATACAGTGATGTCACAGCACACACAGTGATGTCAGGAATAAACACAGTATATCACAGTACAGGGATAATAAACACAGTGATGTCACAGTACAAGAGATAATAAACACAGTGATGTCACAGTACAGGGATAATAAATACAGTGATGCACAGCACAGGGATAATAAACACAGTGATGTCACAGTACAGGAATAAAAACACAGTGATATCACAGTTACAGGAATAAATAAACCACAGTGATGTCACAGTACAGGGATAATAAACACAGTGATGTCACAGTACAGGGATAATAAACACAGTGATGTCACAGTACAGGGATAATAACACACATGTGATGTCACAGTACAGGATAATAAACACAGTGATGTCACAGTACAGGATAATAAACACAGTGATGTCACAGTACAGGATAATAACAGTGATGTCACAGACAGGGATAATAAACACAGTGATCACAGTACAGGAATAAACACAGTGATATCACAGTACAGGGATAATAAACACAGTGATGTCACAGTACGTCACAGTGATTGTCACAGTTACACAGGATAATAAACACAGTGAGTGTGATGTCACAGTACAGGATAATAAAACACAGTGATGTCACAGTACAGGATAATAAACACAGTGATGTCACAGTACAGGGATATAACACAGTGATGTCACAGTACAGGGAATAATAAACACAGTGATGTCACAGTACAGGATAATAAACACAGTGATGTCACAGTACAGGATAATAAATACAGTGATGTCCACAGTACAGGATAATAAACACAGTGATGTCACAGTACAGGATAATAAACACAGTGATGTCACAGTACAGGATATAACACAGTGATGTCACAGTACAGGGAATAAACACAGTGATATCACAGTACAGGATAAAAAACACAGTGATGTCACAGTACAGAGATATCACAGTACAGGACACAGTATGTCACAGTACACAGTACAGGATAATAAATACAGTGATGTCACAGCACAGGGATAATAACACAGTGATGTACAGTCAGGGATAACAGTAACCACAGTGATGTCACAGTACAGGATAATAAACACAGTGATGTCACAGTACAGGGATAATAAACACAGTGGATGTCACAGTACAGGGATAATAAACACAGTGATGTCACAGTACAGGATAAAAACACAGTGATATCACAGTATGTCAATAATAAAGCACAGTGATTCACAGTACAGAGATAGATAAAAACAAGTGATGTCACAGTTACACAAGTACAGGGATAATATACAGTGATGTCACAGCACAGGGATAATAAAACACAGTGTGTACAGTACAGGAATAAACACAGTGATATCACAGTACAGATAATAAAACACAGTGATAATACAGGATAATAAAACAGTGATGTCACAGTACAGGATAATAGAACACAGTGATGTCACAGTACAGGGATAATAAACACAGTGATGTCACGTACAGGGATAATAAACACAGTTGATGTCACAGTACAGGGGATAATAAACACAGTGATGTCACAGTACACATCACAGTATAAATAACAGTGATGTCACAGTACAGGGATAATAAATACAGTGATGTCACAGTACAGAGATAATAAACACAGTGATGTCACAGTACAGGGATAATAAACACAGTGATGTCACAGTACAGAGATAATAAAACACAGTGAATGTACAGTACATATAATAAACACAGTGATGTCACAGTACAGGGATAATAAACACATGATACAGTACAGGATAATAAACACAGTGATGTCACAGTACAGGGATAATAAACACACAGTAGTGAGTCACAGTACAGGGATAATACAACAAGTGTACAAGACAGATGAATACATTGTGTACAGGGGGATAATAAACACAGTGTGTCAAGTACAGAGATAATAAACACAGTGATGTCACAGTACAGATACAATACAATGTAACAGGAATAAAGGATGTCACAGTATGTGATGTCATAGTACATGCAGTGATGTCATAAACACAGTGATTGGGATAATAAACACAGTGATGTCACAGTCAGGATAATATGCATCAGCATACTTCACATAGTGATGTCATTATACAGAGATATTGGACAAAGCAGGAATAGGACAAGCAACTATTAGTTGGTATAGTAAATCTTTAATGCTGTCCTCCGCAGTTTTTCATTTCTCCATCTTCAGTAGGACTTTTTTATCTCTTAAAGGGGTATTCTCATCATGGACAATGGGGGCATATTGCTAGGACTGGAGTCCTCCAGCCACCACTTTGGGGCTCTATTCTCGATATACGTGCGGGTCACAGAGGTGGGACCGACACCTATAAGACAATGAGGGCATATCCTAGCGATTTGCCCCCATTGTCTCGGAAGAGACAACCCTTCTGAGTGTTGGGCCCCCTTAGTTGTTGTGGGGCCCTATTATAGCTGTCCTCTGCCTTGGTAGGTACGTCCACTCTGGCCTGGAGAAATAATAATGGGAGCCATTACAGTGCCCCAGCTTACCTCATTTCCTGAATACTGTCATGCTTTGGCATGGGAGGAAAACACCACACCGAGCATAGGAGGGAGGGGAGACAGGGAATCAGGCCTGAGAACTAGGGAAGGAAGATGGACACCTCCTAGTGAAGACCCTAACCAAAGTCTTGACTGACTACCAAAGATAAGTGAGTTCATACACAGGAATATCTAGAGTCCTATATAACACTATAGGACCCTGGTATTAATGGCAGGGACGAGACAATCTGTTCCTCCAAAATGAAGGATGAACAGGAGTCTCCCTCAGGCCAAAATGAAACAAAATGAAAACAATAGGAAAATACAACACGAACAAAATACAAAAGGGAAAGGAAAGACTTAACTTTAAAGGGGCTACGGAAGCACCAGGAACTGAGCCGAGATCCAACCACCAACTATCCACGGGTCCATCAGAAGCTATAAACCGCACAGCATTGTGGGAGAAGCAACTATAAAGAAGGACGGTAAAATGACCCCAATAGTAACACCTGGAGGTTAGGGGTGTGATCATTACCAGAAATAAAACCTGACTGGAAACCTGTCAGATCAAACCACGTGTTGCCAGTCTCACAGATCTCCTGCCACTCACCGGAGCAATTATAAAGTTGGTGTAAAGTCCTCTACATGTCAGGTAATGTGTGCTCCAGGCCTTCTCACTGCTCGGGCCATGGGTTACTGATGGGAACATGCATGGGAGCTGCATACATAAAACGGTGGGATATTATTATTTGATAGATTGGCATGGTGTCAGGCGCCGGGGATGTTGGGCTTTATACTTCCATAGATTTCTCCCTTGATGTCTCGGAGATCAGATCAGTTTCCTATAATCTTGTTACAAAAAGCAAAAAGTCTTTCTTGTTCTTCAGACCAGAAAAAAAGAAAACTTGCTCCAAGTCGGCACAGAAAATAATTCATCCAGGAAGTGGCATCAACGCAGGTCTGATGAGCCGTGCGGTGAGATCCACCAGTCGGGGGTGCAGTGCTTAAACCAGATCGGGGAAGCAGAACCGCACTGCTGACGTCAAGTCAGGATTTCCTGACGTCTTCTGATGAAATAGAAATCAGGTGGCATGGAAGAACGGCGGGTGCCACTTCTGACCGGCCATGAGGAAGCTGCTCCAGGCTGAAACTAGAACAAGGAGAATCTTAAAGGGGAATTCCAAATCACAGGCATCCATGGAATAAACATAGAATATACAGACGTCAGCCATGTTAGCTGTTATGGGGCCGATCGCTCCGTCACTTCCCTCTCACAGATCTCCATGGCACTCATCACAGAACCAGAGGCTGATGAAGAAGAGTCGGGGCGGTTCTTCATACATGGATCCTAGACCAGACTCCCTAAACAAATACAGACCCCCAGGGGCGGACTGGAAACATAAAGTGGCCCTGATTTGTGGTCAGGTCCAAATTGATGGAAGGCAGGGCCAGCAATACCATATTGTGGCACATTATACCACCCAACGGAGCCAAATACCACAGTCCATCACATAATACTGCCAGCAGCACAAAATACATTCCCAAAAACTTCCACTAGCTGGCCATGAGGAGGGCCCAGGTGGCCCTCTGGGTATCGCCCCACCGGGAAATTTCCCTGTAAGGTCTATGGCCAATCCGCCCCTGGAGACCCCCAAAGACACCCAATAAATCTTCCTGATCAGACTCCATAAATAAATATAGACCCCAGACCATACACCCTAAATAATTACACCCGAACACATACATGACGATACTCGTCATGTGACCTTATCTGCGCAGGTCCTACAGTAACAAGACCTGCACTTGTAGGGTCATGTGACCTTATCTGCGCATGTTCTATAGTAATAAGACCTGCACTTGTAGGGTCATGTGACCTTATCTGCGCATGTTCTATATTAATAAGACCTGCACTTGTAGGGTCATGTGACCTTATCTGCGCATGTTCTATAGTAATAAGACCTGCACTTGTAGGGTCATGTGACCTTATCTGCGCATGTTCTATAGTAATAAGACCTGCACTTGTAGGGTCACGTGACCTTATCTGCGCATGTTCTATATTAATAAGACTTGCACTTGTAGGGTCATGTGACCTATCTGCGCTGTTCTATAGTAAAAGACCTCACTGTAGGTCATGTGACCTTATCTGCGCATGTTCTATAGTAATAAGACCTGCACTTGTAGGGTCATGTGACCTTATCTGCGCATGTTCTATAGTAATAAGACCTGCACTTGTAGGGTCAGTGACCTTATCTGCGCATGTCATATTAATAAGAACTTGCACTTGTAGGGTCACCTTATCTGCGCATGTTCTATAGTAATAAGACCTGCACTTGTAGGTCATGTGACCTTATCTGCGCATGTTCTATATAATAAGACTGCACTTGTAGGGTCATGTGACCTTATCTGCGCATGTTTATAGTAATAAGACCTGCACTTGTAGGGTCATGTGACCTATCTGCGCATGTTCTATAGTAATAAGACTTGCACTTGTAGGGTCATTGTGACCTTATCTGCGCATGTTTCTATAGTAATAAGACCTGCACACACAGGGTTCACGTGACCTTTATCTGCGCATGTTCTATATTAATAAGACCTGCACTTTGTAGGGTCCATGTGACCTTATCTGCGGCATGTTCTATATTAATAAACCTGCACCACAGGGTTATGTGACCTTATCTGCGCATGTCTAATTTAATAAGAACCTGCACTGTAGGTCATGTACCTTATCTGCGCATGTTCTATATTAATAAGACCTCGGGTATTGACCTTATCTGCGCATGTTCTATATTAATAAGACTTGCACTTGTAGGGTTCATGTGACCTGTCTGCGCTGTTCTATATTAATAAGACCTGCACTTGTAGGGTCATGTGACCTTCTGCGCATGTTCTATATTAATAAGACCTGCACACACAGGGGTTATGTGACCTTATCTGCGCATTGTTCTATATTAATAAGACTTGCACTTTGTAGGCGGTCATGTGACCTTATGCTGCGCATGTTCCTATATTAATAAGACCCTTGCCACTTGTAGGGTCATGTGACCTATCTGCGCATGTTCTATATTAAAAGGACCTGCACACACAGGTTTATGTGACCTTATCTGCCGCATGTTCTATATTAATAAGACCTGCACTTGTAGGGTCATGTGACCTTATCTGCGCATGTTCTATATTAATAAGACCTGCACACACAGGGTTATGTGACCTTATCTGCGCATGTTCTATATTAATAAGACCTGCACTTGTAGGGTCATGTGACCTTATCTGCGCATGTTCTATATTAATAAGACCTGCACACACAGGGTTATGTGACCTTATCTGCGCATGTTCTATATTAATAAGACCTGCACTTGTAGGGTCATGTGACCTTATCTGCGCATGTTCTATATTAATAAGACCTGCACACACAGGGTCTTGTGATCTTATCTGTGCAGGTCCTCAAGCCAAGATATAGAACTGTAAAGCTCTGCGCAGAAGGTAAGGGTGAACCGCTATGTATGTGTCTGCGGTCTGATCTGGGGGAACGAGGCAAGAATAAACTGGCGCAGCTGCAGCAATGGACTCTATAAACTGTTAAAATCAAAGAGTCTGCCTTTAAGGGGAAGATCTCTGTGTATACAGCTCCCCTGCAGACCTTTATGTTTCCACGGTTACAGCCATGTGTGCAGTCTAAAACTACGTTTTTGTTCTTTTAGATCTAATGGAGCACAACGAATGTAAATATAAGAGATGGTCCTGAGAGCGCAGAGTCCTCGCTGTTCTCCGCTTCGTCAGGGTTGTAGGTTATTGATGGGAAACGCTACGAGATTCAGTGAAAGCAAGTTCTTTATTAAGGTGGAAGTGAAAATGGCCGACTAAAGAAAATAACAAATCCACAGACATCAAACAGACCAAAGGAAGGCACGCAACGTCCACAGGAGGAGGGGTGGGGGTTAATACTTCAACATCAGTCCAGGACTCCAAACATTACACTACTTATCCTGTCCTGAGTTACATCCTGTATTATACTCCAGAGCTGCACTCACTATTCTGCTGGTGCAGTCACTGTGTACATACATTACTTATCCTGTACTGATCCTCAGTTACATCCTGTATTATACTCCAGAGCTGCACTCACTATTCTGCTGGTGCAGTCACTGTGTACACATATTACTTATCCTGTACTGATCCTGAGTTACATCCTGTATTATACTCCAGAGCTGCACTCACTATTCTGCTGGTGCAGTCACTGTGTACATACATTACTTATCCTGTACTGATCCTGAGTTACATCCTGTATTATACTCCAGAGCTGCACTCACTATTCTGCTGGTGCAGTCACTGTGTACATACATTACTTATCCTGTACTGATCCTGAGTTACATCCTGTATTATACTCCAGAGCTGCACTCACTATTCTGCTGGTGCAGTCACTGTGTACACATATTACTTATCCTGTACTGATCCTGAGTTACATCCTGTATTATACTCCAGAGCTGCACTCACTATTCTGCTGGTGCAGTCACTGTGTACATACATTACTTATCCTGTACTGATCCTGAGTTACATCCTGTATTATACTCCAGAGCTGCCACTCACTATTCTGCTGGTGCAGTCACTGTGTACACACATTACTTATCCTGTACTGATCCTGAGTTACATCCTGTATTATACTCCAGAGCTGCACTCACTATTCTGCTGGTGCAGTCACTGTGTACATACATTACTTATCCTGTATTGATTCTGAGTTACATCCTGTATTATACTCCAGAGCTGCACTCACTATTCTGCTGGTGCAGTCACTGTGTACATACATTACTTATCCTGTACTGATCCTGAGTTACATCCTGTATTATACTCCAGAGCTGCACTCACTATTCTGCTGGTGCAGTCACTGTGTACATACATTACTTATCCTGTACTGATCCTGAGTTATATCCTGTACTATACTCCAGAGCTGCACTCACTATTCTGCTGGTGCAGTCACTGTGTACATACATTACTTATCCTGTACTGATCCTGAGTTACATCCTGTATTATACTCCAGAGCTGCACTCACTATTCTGCTGGTGCAGTCACTGTGTACATACATTACTTATCCTGTACTGATCCTGAGTTATATCCTGTACTATACTCCAGAGCTGCACTCACTATTCTGCTGGTGCAGTCACTGTGTACATACATTACTTATCCTGTACTGATCCTGAGTTACATCCTGTATTATACTCCAGAGCTGCACTCACTATTCTGCTGGTGCAGTCACTGTGTACATACATTACTTATCCTGTACTGATCCTGAGTTACATCCTGTATTATACTCCAGAGCTGCACTCGCTATTCTGCTGGTGCAGTCACTGTGTACATACATTACTTATCCTGTACTGATCCTGAGTTACATCCTGTATTATACTCCAGAGCTGCACTCACTATTCTGCTGGTGCAGTCACTGTGTACATACATTACTTAATCCTGTACTGATCCTGAGTTACATCCTGTATTATACTCCAGAGCTGCACTCACTATTCTGCTGGTGCAGTCACTGTGTACATACATTACTTATCCTGTACTGATCCTGAGTTATATCCTGTATTATACTCCAGAGCTGCACTCACTATTCTGCTGGTGCAGTCACTGTGTACATACATTACTTATCCTGTACTGATCCAGAGTTACATCCTGTATTATACTCCAGAGCTGCACTCACTATTCTGCTGGTGCAGTCACTGTGTACATACATTACTTATCCTGTACTGATCCTCAGTTACATCCTGTAACCCCCCTTATCTCTGTCACGCCCCCTGATTCCTCTCACGGTTTTGGTGGATATTATTATTAGTATTGATTTTCTCTCGGTTTCGCCCTCGCTGTTGCGCTCATTAGTCACGTGTGATTTATGACGGTGTCACGACGGCTCCGCTTCCGAACACTCGTAAACTTTCCATCAGGATCTTTTATCTCCGACTTTTTCTCGCCTCCGAACGGTTTTGTCATTTGTAACGTACGATCCAGAGACGCCATTTACATCAGCGCCGTCTTTCATCAGTCAGACCCGCGTCTTTGCAGCAGTGCGGCTCTGAGCGGCCATGACGGGTTGGGCCACAACAGGACTTCTACTCTGCGACTGCCCGATGCAACGGGGCCGAGCCTGACACCTCCAGTGACACTGGAGATTTACGTTGTCGGGGCTCTGGGGGTTGAGGAGTTTCAGAACCGTCAGCATTAACCTCGCTGAGGCGGCTTCACAGAGACGAGCGACAGAGTCGGAGTCACTAAAGTTTTTAAAAATATTGATTTGGGCATCAATCAAATATGATCCAGTGGCCGAGAACGTCGGGATATAACAGTCTCTATGGTCTCCTAGGACTCTGCACCATCTGGAAAGACTCTGGGACGAAAGAAAGAGACAGAGATAGACAGGGAGAGAGACAAAGAGACAGAGAAAGAGAGAGAGAAAGAGACTGAAAGAAAGAGAAAGAGAAAGAGAGACTAAGAGAAAGAGACAGAAAGAGAGAAAGAAAGAGAAAGAATTAAAGAGGAGACTAAGAGAAAGAGACAGATAAAAAGAGAGAGAGAAAGAGACAGAGAGAAAGAGACAGAAAGAGACAGAGAGAAAGTGAGAGAGAGAAAGAGACAGAGAGAAAGAAAGAGAGAGACTAAGAGAAAGAGACAGAAAGAGAGAAAGAAAGAGAAAGAATTAAAGAGGAGACTAAGAGAAAGAGACAGAGAAAAAGAGAGAGAGAGAAAGAGACAGAGAGAAAGAGAGAGAAAAACAGAGAGAAAGACAGAAAGAGACAGAGAGAAAGTGAGAGAGAGAAAGAGACAGAGAGAAAGAGACAGAGAAAGAGACAGAGAAAGAGAGAGAGACAGAGAGAAAGAGAGAGAGAGACAGAGAAAGAGAGAGATAGAGAAGAGAGAGAAAGAGACAGAGAGAAAGAGACAGAGAGAAGACAGAGAGAGAAATAAACAGACTGATACAAACAGTGAGGGAGAGAGAGACAGAGAGAGATACAGAAAGAGAGATAGACAGAGAAAGAGAGACAGAGACATAGAGAGACAGATAGAGAGAGAGACAGAGACACGGAGAGAAAGAGAGAGACAAAGAGAGATATACGGAGAGAGAGATAGAGAGAGAGACAGGGAGAGGCAGAGACACAGAGCGAGAGTCTCGGATGTCTGCTTAAAAGTCTGACCAGTGACTGGACGGCTATGCTGTGTTTGTGAAACGCTCGGCTTTATCTTTTTGAAGGAAATCTGAATTGCACATGTTTTTCACGTGTGAATCTCTCTTGATTTGCTTGAAGTAAACCGTTGAATATTTGGGTTTGTTAGAATCACATATATTTGGAATTCCAGATTGATAGACCGGACGCTCATCTCTAGGATTCATGTTTGGACACATCTCCTTGTGCGTCACAGATCAGTTTTCTCCTATTTTTTATCCACCACGTTTTGGTGGTAGCCTCACACTGGTCAGTCAGAGCCTCTGCACAATAAGACTTCCCTGGTGGTAGCCTCACACTGTTCAGTCAGAGCCTATGCATAATAAGATTTCCCTGGTGGTAGCCTCACACTGTTCAGTCAGAGCCTCTGCACAATAAGACTTCCCTGGTGGTAGCCTCACACTGGTCACTCAGAGCCTCTGCACAATAAGACTTCCCTGGTGGTAGCCTCACACTGTTCAGTCAGAGCCTCTGCACAATAAGACTTCCCTGGTGGTAGCCCTCACACTGTTCAATCAGAGCCTCTGCACAATAAGACTTCCCCTGGTGGTAGCCTCACACTGTTCAGTCAGAGGCCTATGCACAATAAGATTTCCCTGGTGGTAGCCTCACACTGTTCAGTCAGAGCCTCTGCACAATAAGACTTCCCTGGTGGTAGCCTCACACTGTTCAATCAGAGCCTCTGCACAATAAGACTTCCCCTGGTGGTAGCCTCACACTGTTCAGTCAGAGCCTATGCATAATAACACTTCCCTGGTGGTAACCTCACACTGTTCAGTCAGAGCCTCTGCACAATAAGACTTCCCTGGTGGTAGCCTCACACTGTTCAGTCAGAGCCTCTGCACAATAAGACTTCCCCTGGTGGTAGCCTCACACTGTTCAGTCAGAGCCTCTGCACAATAAGACTTCCCTGGTGGTAGCCTCACACTGTTCAGTCAGAGCCTCTGCACAATAAGACTTCCCTGGTGGTAGCCTCACACTGTTCAGTCAAAGCCTCTGCACAATAAGACTTCCCTGGTGGTAGCCTCACACTGTTTAATCAGAGCCTCTGCACAATAAGACTTCCCTGGTGGTAGCCTCACACTGTTCAATCAGAGCCTCTGCACAATAAGACTTCCCCTGGTGGTAGCCTCACACTGTTCAGTCAGAGCCTATGCATAATAACACTTCCCTGGTGGTAACCTCACACTGTTCAGTCAGAGCCTCTGCACAATAAGACTTCCCTGGTGGTATCCTCACACTGTTCAGTCAGAGCCTCTGCACAATAAGACTTCCCCTGGTGGTAGCCTCACACTGTTCAGTCAGAGCCTCTGCACAATAAGACTTCCCTGGTGGTAGCCTCACACTGTTCAATCAGAGCCTCTGCACAATAAGACTTCCCCTGGTGGTAGCCTCACACTGTTCAGTCAGAGCCTCTGCACAATAAGACTTCCTGGTGGTAGCATCACACTGTTCAGTCGGTGCCTCTGCACAATAAGACTTCCCCTGGTGGTAGCCTCACACTGTTCAGTCAGAGCCTCTGCACAATAAGACTTCCCTGATGGTAGCCTCACACTGTTCAGTCAGAGCCTCTGCACAATAAGACTTCCCTGGTGGTAGCCTCACACTGTTCAATCAGAGCCTCTGCACAATAAGACTTCCCTGGTGGTAGCCTCACACTGTTCAATCAGAGCCTCTGCACAATAAGACTTCCCTGGTGGTAGCCTCACACTGTTCAGTCAGAGCCTCTGCACAATAAGACTTCCCTGGTGGTAGCCTCACACTGTTCAATCAGAGCCTCTGCACAATAAGACTTCCCTGGTGGTAGCCTCACACTGTTCAATCAGAGCCTCTGCACAATAAGACTTCCCCTGGTGGTAGCCTCACACTGTTCAATCAGAGCCTCTGCACAATAAGACTTCCCCTGGTGGTAGCCTCACACTGTTCAGTCAGAGCCTCTGCACAATAAGACTTCCCTGGTGGTAGCCTCACACTGTTCAATCAGAGCCTCTGCACAATAAGACTTCCCCTGGTGGTAGCCTCACACTGTTCAATCAGAGCCTCTGCACAATAAGACTTCCCCTGGTGGTAGCCTCACACTGTTCAATCAGAGCCTCTGCACAATAAGACTTCCCCTGGTGGTAGCCTCACACTGTTCAGTCAGAGCCTCTGCACAATAAGACTTCCCCTGGTGGTAGCCTCACACTGTTCAGTCAGAGCCTCTGCACAATAAGACTTCCCCTGGTGGTAGCCTCACACTGTTCAATCAGAGCCTCTGCATCATAAGACTTCCCCTGGTGGTAGCCTCACACTGTTCAATCAGAGCCTCTGCACAATAAGACTCCCCTGGTGGTAGCCTCACACTGTTCAATCAGAGCCTCTGCACAATAAGACTTCCCTGGTGGTAGCCTTACACTGTTCAATCAGAGCCTCTGCACAATAAGACTTCCCTGGTGGTAGCCTCACACTGTTCAGTCAGAGACTCTGCACAATAAGACTTCCCTGGTGGTAGCCTTACACTGTTCAATCAGAGCCTCTGCACAATAAGACTTCCCTGGTGGTAGCCTCACACTGTTCAGTCAGAGACTCTGCACAATAAGACTTCCCTGGTGGTAGCCTTACACTGTTCAATCAGAGCCTCTGCACAATAAGACTTCCCCTGGTGGTAGCCTCACACTGTTCAATCAGAGCCTCTGCACAATAAGACTTCCCCTGGTGGTAGCCTCACACTGTTCAGTCAGAGCCTCTGCACAATAAGACTTCCCCTGGTGGTAGCCTCACACTGTTCAATCAGAGCCTCTGCACAATAAGACTTCCCCTGGTGGTAGCCTCACACTGTTCAATCAGAGCCTCTGCACAATAAGACTTTCCCTGGTGGTAGCCTCACACTGTTCAATCAGAGCCTCTGCACAATAAGACTTCCCCTGGTGGTAGCCTCACACTGTTCAGTCAGAGCCTCTGCACAATAAGACTTCCCTGGTGGTAGCCTCACACTGTTCAATCAGACCCTCTGCACAATAAGACTTCCCCTGGTGGTAGCCTCACACTGTTTAATCAGAGCCTCTGCACAATAAGACTTCCCCTGGTGGTAGCCTCACACTGTTCAGTCAGAGCCTCTGCACAATAAGACTTCCCCTGGTGGTAGCCTCACACTGTTCAGTCGGTGCCTCTGCACAATAAGACTTCCCCTGGTGGTAGCCTCATACTGTTCAGTCGGTGCGTTTTCATAGGAAGATTTTCCGTCTATTCATGTGCTTCCATGTCCTCCATGATGCTTCTCTGGAAAAGAGACATGGACCCTAGTCTTTTTTCTAAAAGTAAAGGAAAACAGAGTGTCTCATACCAGAAGACTATCCTGTAATGGAGCAGAGGAAAGAAAATTTGCTTGTTTGCTTGCGAGGCCTTGGTTGCAATACTTGGTATGCATGAGGAGTATCATAAGTCAGCCAACCACTGGGCTTCTGATTAATATATATGCGTTGTCTGGGGGGTTCTTTTTCTCATTACGGAGACCGTGTATGCATAGTACATGTGTGCAGTATTCTAGGCCAGGCAACGCTCCTCTGGATTCTTGAGACAAATATATGTAAATTAGCACATCTTACATCTGCCGGCATCAACTGATTTGAATATCTTTCCCAGAAACCCCCGACAGTCTCGGCCTACAATACTCCACACATGTACTGTGCATACTACGTGGTCTCTGTAATGAGAAAGAGCACAGCCCAGAAAATGCATATATATTACTGAGAAATCCATTTCAGAATTGTTAGAATCTGAACTTTTTGGGAAATTTGGGTGAATTCCAATTTTGTAGAATTGATTCTCTCTTGGGAAATCCTCAAATCGTAGAATGACTGATCTGATTGTTCGTGCGTCAAGGTCGACCTGAAGCCAAGGTTGATGACAAGCCGGTAGAGTCCTATGATGGTGGTCAAGTATATAATGGGAAGAAGGAAACCATCTGTGGTCAGCGCCCATGATGTACGAGATTGTGTGGCAACCAGTAATCCAAGCAAGAGCATACAGACTAGGCCGGGGCCCACTGCATTCCAAGGGGCCCACAGCCACCCTGTTACATAGACCACTTTGCGGGCTCCCCGGACTCCACTCCATCACAACACGTAGGGCTGTTCCCACAAGCATTAATCTGAAGCTATCTCATTCCTTATACACCAGGGGCAGTTCTCCACATCCCAAATGTTAGGGCCTGGATACAATGGTGCCCAGCAATGCTGGAGTCCTGCTCCCCACCAGCTCCAGAGCTGCGCTCCTGCTCTCTCTCTCTCTGGAGTCAGTAACAGCCAGAGCCTTGGCACAGAAGTGCAGAGGACGACCAATATACCAGGGAGGACAAACATGTCGAGGAACAGGGACGGCACAGGATGACGGGTATCTAAGGAAACCA
This sequence comes from Rhinella marina, assembly GCA_900303285.1. NCBI lineage: Eukaryota > Metazoa > Chordata > Amphibia > Anura > Bufonidae > Rhinella > Rhinella marina. The sequence goes on from ONZH01029787.1 coordinate 63,781, forward strand.
CATTGAACCATGAAGCCAAGACACCAGACACTTCTCTAAGGGCACTCACGGCGGTCACACAATTGAGGTTCACCAGGAGGTTGCTGTGCAGTTTTTTGCAGTAGAGGAGGTCCAGCCCTAGTTAGATCCATCACCTGTGCAGGACTGGAGGAGAAGCGGTGCCAGGCCCATCTGTCCTGGGTAGCAAAACCGGGCACCATAATGGCAGCATATTCTGTTGTATGTACACCCCAGGAGGAGGAAAGGATAGGAGTGATAGTAGTAAGAATGGTGGTTGTAGTTAGTAATCACTCTGATGCTCCCCTGAGAGGTGCAGCAATGGGAAGGGCACACCTTTCTTCTCTTTGGGACACACCATGATTTTTTGGTCTTCTTCTGCTTGATGGTGGTTTGGGGTGAACTTGATGGTGATGAATGATGAGGTGCAAGACAGGATCCCTTGGCAGCTGCAGATGTCAGTGCAGTGTATCGGTGCGGCAGATCTTTACTAATGATTCAAGTTCAGGTACATTAATCACAGTTCTCTATGTGCGTGGACTGGCAGTTCTTCCACAAGATGCAATTTCCACAGATCTTGCGGGTTATATGGCAGCAGTTGGGGTTAACAGGCACAATTGTCGCTTTGGGGCCATTTTCCTTACCATGCACTGCTGACTTTGGTATAAACATCCAGAAATCGGGGTGCAATACTCTTTAGGCATACCTCCCAACCGTCCCGGATCCAGCGGGACAGTTCCGGATTGTAGTGGCTGTCCCGCTGTCCCGGTACAGGGGAGGTATGTCCTGGTTCCTCGCAGCTGTCTCTGCGTCCATAGGACGCAGAGACAGTTGCCTGTTATATGAAGAAGCAGCCAGTCCCCCCCGCAGCTCTCCATGCAGCTCTCTTTACCTCTGGTCTGGGCGGGGGGCGGGACCAGCCGACAGTCAGGCTTGGCTCCGCCTCCTCCAGACAAGAGAAGTCGATGTCCTGCTGGTGATGCTGCTGCTAGGAAGAAGGTAAGTATATGTTTTTGTTTTTTTTTTTACTTTCTGTGAGGGGCACAATGTGGGCACATTACTGGGGGCACAACATATTACTGGGGGGGCACAATGTGGGCATATCACAGAGGGGCACAATGTGGGCATATTACAGGGGGATCATTGTGGGCATATTACAGTGGGGCACGATGTGGGCATATTACTGGGTGACACAGCTCGTCATATTACTGGGGGCACGTAACTGGGCATATTACTGGGGCACATAACTGGGCATATTCCTGGGGGGCACAGCTGGTCATTTTACTGGGGGCACAACTGTGCATATGACTGGGGGCACATAAGAGGGCATATGACTGGGGACACAGCTAGGCATATTACTGGGGGCACATAACAGGTCAAATTACTGGGGGCACAGTGTGGGTATATTACTGGGGGCACAGCTAGGCATATTACTGGGGGCACATAACAGGTCATATTACTGGGGGCACAGTGTGGGTATATTACTGGGGGCACAGCTAGGCATATTAATGGGGGCACATAACTGGGGAATATTTACTATGTGGAGCAGTAAGGGGACTGGGTGGGATTAGGTGTATAGTGGGCTGAGTTAAAACATGGCCTAGGGCTGAAAAATTTGCCACGGCACGCCGCACAATGTGTCCCTCTTTGTCACCTTACAAAGTTGGGAGGTATGCTTTAGGGCAGTCCCTAACATGGTTTCACAGGTTGCTCTACTAACAATATATGTTTCCACCAGTGAACTCTGTGGGATGTGGATATTCTTTCTAAGCAGGGGGCCAGGCTGCTCCTGAGGTGTCAGGGACTGTAAGATTTTAATCTCTCAGACATAAGGCTATTGAAACACAGTAGACTTTTTCAGACAGCATTTCTCCACAGGGCTTCTCCCCACACCTCCTCCTTTCTTCTGGCATGCTCCTAGAACTCTCTGTGTTGCTTGTCTCTGGCTGGTGTAATCCAGAGCTGGGTTCTTTGCTCTCATCATAGTGGACACAGCCCTATCTAATGTTTGGTGGTTGCCCCTGTTATCTCTGTACTGTACGTTACACAACATATAGATAATTATACATTTCACAATTTTAGTCAATTAGTACAGGAAATGCGTATAAAAGCTGTAGACAGGGGAACCACTGCCATCACAGTAGGTCACTGCACATGTATGTTATTGTCATATGGTCCGGCCATGTGGGCCATCAGTAGACCCAACCTACATCCACCCTCGGGGCAAAGAAGGAGTTGCCGTGTTAAGTGTCACCTCTGGGAGATCTGTCCGTGTCGGGCCCCTCAGTATACATGCTGGGGGGAGTTATAAGGCATAGCCGGATGTACTATGTGCATGGCTGACTTGTACAACAGGCACTGGGGTTGGACATATGGGAATGGAGGCCTCATTGCAAAATGGCCCACTCCATTACAACCCAGTAGTTCTCTAGAGCCTGCAGCCATAATGGAGTAACTACCCCAAAGTGCCCCCTGCAGGCTCCCTGGTTTTGTATACCCTTCATCTGCTTCCATTTACAATCTGTGCAGACATGGCAGCCGGGTGAGCTTGTGGTATCTGCTGTGTGATGGATCTGAAAATACATTGTGGTTTCCTTTGTCAGAGCCCTCAATAATATATAGCTCATCTGGACAGGTCATCTGTGGACAGGTCATCTGTGGACAGGTCATCTGCGGACAGGTAATCTCTGGACAGGTCAGCTTTTTGTTTCCATGTAGCCGACATGTCGGCAGCTCAGTTATGTGCAGAGCCCACAAGTCTATGTCTGTAGATAACCTCCTCTCATCCCTCCAGGACAATACCTGATGAACTAATGCCTCATGTTTGCCAGGACGAGGCACCATAGAAAGCATGGAGGGGGGAACAAACATCAGGCCCTACTGTCCTGGGGAGGGACCAAAGTGGAGGACCATGTCTGACTTGCCCCCCTATTCTTTGTACACCACCACTGAGGATGCTACTACACTTATCACGGGAGTCAGTGGAGCGTGCAGCTGATGTGCACTGGAGCTTGAGGAAAGGATATGATATCAAATTAAAAATAAAACCCACACCCAGGACGTTGCTTTGTGCAGATCGGTGGATATGTACTTTATACATTTTTGGATAATGTCTCCTCTACGGGGGCGGTGAGTGCACCGAGCCGTCTGTCCCATTGCTCCAGTGTAGCCTCACCTTCTCCTCTCACCTTCCTCCATGCCGTTTTCTCCTTTGAAGATGACATCAAACACCTTCGACCATTCAGATCAAAAATATCTTTCATCTCTGCGGGTCGGAGGAGGACACACATAGTAAAGCCGTGGGTTACTGAGACCCTCCACTGGAGCATTACTAAATCATGGACCACTATTACAATTTGGTGGCCCCCTTGGAGGAGCCCACAATACTTGTACTGCTTTGTCCATTGTCTTCTGATTTTAACTCCTGATGGTATTGAGAGGAATCTCCCAGGAATTCTTGGACTATATGTTGTAATCTTGTTGTTGTGCCGCCATGTCATGCTTCAATCAGTTCTTATACAGTACGCTCTACAACTGCCATTTGTAACAGCGGCTGCTGTGCGCCGCCATTCCCCTGATTACCGCCACGGTCCTGGGTGTCGTGTTCAGCGGTGATCTGCTGCTTGTGTTTCCTGTTCTTCGCTGCAGTTCTGGGCTCTGGCTGTGTAAGTGCTGTTTCTCTGTTATCCGCTCCAGAGTTTCCATCCAGCCCTGGCTTCAACTTCCTTGTTCCTTGCATCACTCCCTCTGGGCCGGAGCAGGTTGATCATGTGACCATGTTAGGTTATGTGGTGTGATCAGGTGACCATGTTTTGATCACATGGGTGGATCATGTGACCTCGCTAACCAACCCTGGCTCTATTTAAGTGGCTCAGCCCTCTGCATAGATGCCTCAGTGTCAAGGTCCTTGGTCTTGCCTTGCTCCTGTTTGTGTTACCGGACTCCGCTACCTGCCTGATCCCTGCCTGCCTGCATTGTCCCTCTCGCTGCTGACCCGGATTGCCTGACTTGTACCTGTGCCGCCTGCCCTGACCTATTGCCTGTCTGTCCTTTGCCTCAGCCTCATTCTTTGGTCCTGCATTGTTGCTCCTGGTTACGATTCGGCCCTCTGATCACCGCTGTACCTCTGGTGCCTTCACAGGTTCCTCCTGGTCCGCCTGGACCAGCTGCCTCGTGTTCCGACCCTCCTCAAGGTGTTCCCCCTCGGAAAATCTATCCCCACCATCAGGGGTGTTTGTGAAGATCGAGGGGTTTCACTTAGACAACGCCCTTAGAGGAGGTAGGGTGCGTGACACCATTATAATGTCTAGTGGAGGACCTTAAACCATCCCCTCTGTCCCATCGCTCCAGTGTAACCTCACTTTCTCCTCTGTATAATGTAATCTCTTCCTGAGGACATGACCTACTCTGATTGGGTATAAAACACGCAAAGATGTCCACCATTGTATAAAAGGCTCCGACTCTTGGAATTTGAGGTATCACCATGGATGTTGGCCAATATTTGGCAGTAGAAATCCAGAAAATGTTGGTGCATCCTCAACTCCTTCCAAGCCGTGACCCTGGTCCCTCACATCTGTCCACCATCAGTCATCTCGTTTTGTTGACGCTGAGACAGTTGACCCCAGTACATGGATCTGTTCACCCCCTCTTTCCTCTGCATCCAAACATTGTTCATATTCATCCCCCTTCCATCACATGACCACCGATGATATTGTTAGTCTTCAGTTACAGGCTCATTAGCCGATTACACAACGCTGCGGAGAGATTACCGGAGAAATCTCCACACCACACGAGATATTAAAGTCAGGATTATTAAATGTTTACTTGTAATAGGAAACCATGGGGAGATTCCTGCTCAATCTCAGCCCGCCGATGCTCGGGGTTATCTGCAGGCAAATGAACTTACAGTGAAATTCCCAAGAAGCTTCACTTCCTGAATATGAAAATAAAGAGAGCGAGAGCCTCTGGGTGAAAGCAGAGATAAAAATCTCATTAAGTAAATTAGAATATGAGGCTACAACGAGGATACAAGCGACAGCACATAAATCATATCTGGTGAATGGAGCCTGATCCTCTCACCTCCTATTGTAAAGATGGCGGCAGACGAGGAAAGACTGGAACAATTAGGACCCAGGAGTGATTAGTTTCTCCTCTGAGGATGAGCTTGGTGGTCCAACTGTCCTTTCTCCTCATTCACGCTCCTTTCATTTTTAAACATAATATATATATAACAATAATTCATTATTATTCATTATTACTTTGTATCATTCTGATTTGTATACACCTCTGGTTACCAATGGTTAAGACATCTCAGCTTTTGTTCCCCAGCCTAACCTTACGTCTTATTCCATTATAGTAGATATATGGTGCAATCCACACAGGCATGTATATGGAGAAACCCCTGCGTTCTATTTATCTTCGTGCTGGGCGGCCGATGCGTTTCATACATGCATCCGTTATGGGGGCCTTGTCATTTTCCTGCAGGACATATATATCACTCCGGTCCCTCTATCATGTGACAGCTTATAACGAGGATGTTTAGGACTCTGCTAAGAGGCTTCACAGGGGTTGTTGGAGGTGGGATCCCCAATGCAGCAGTGTAGCTGTGAACCCGGCACTGAGGTAAGATAGAAAACTTACCAGAAGCACGAGTGTGAAGGATATTATACATCTGTACTGAGCAGTGTAGCTGTGAACTCGGCACTGAGGTAAGATAGAAAACGTACTAGAAGCAGGAGCGTGAAGAACATTATACATCTGTTCTGAGCAGTGTAGCTGTGCACCCAGAACTGGGTAAGATTAAAAAAAACTTACTAGAAGCAGGAGTGTGGAGGATATTATACATCTGTACTGAGTAGTGTAGCTGTGAACCCAGCACTGAGGTAAGATAGAAAACTTACTAGAAGCAGGAGTGTGGAGGACATTATATATCTGTACTGAGCAGTGTAGCTGTGAACCCAGCACTGAGGTAAGATAGAAAATTTACTAGATACAGGAGTGTGGAGGACATTGTACATCTGTACTGAGCAGTGTAGCTGTGAACCCAGCACTGAGATAAGATAGAAAACTTACTAGAAGCAGGAGTGTAAGGACATTATACATCTGTACTGAGCAGTGTAGCTGTGAACCCAGTACTGAGGTAAGATAGAAAACTTACTAGAAGCTGGAGTGTTGAGAACATTATACATCTGTACTGAGTAGTGTAGCTGTGAACCCAGCACTGGGTAAGATAAAAAAAAACTTACTAGAATCAGGAGCGTGAAGAACATTATACATCTGTTCTGAGCAGTGTAGCTGTGCACCCAGAACTGGGTAAGATTAAAAAAAACTTACTAGAAGCTGGAGTGTGGGAGGACATTATACATCTGTTCTAAGCAGTGTAGCTGTGCACCCAGAACTGAGGTAAGATAGAAAACTTACCAGAAGCAGGAGTGTGGAGGACATTATACATCTGTACTGAGCAGTGTAGCTGTGCACCCAGCACTTAGGTAAGATAGAAAACTTACTAGAAGCAGGAGCATGAAGGACATTATACATCTGTACTGAGCAGTGTAGACGTGAACCCAGCACTGAGGTAAAATAGAAACCGTACTAGAAGCAGGAGTGTGGAGGACATTATACATCTGTACTGAGCAGTGTAGCTGTAAACCCAGCACTGAGGTAAGATAGAAAACTTACTAGAAGCAGGAGTGTGGAGGACATTCTATATCTGTACTGAGCAGTGTAGATGTGAACCCAGCACTTAGGTAGATAGAAAACTTACTAGAAGCAGGAGCATGAAGGACATTATACATCTGTACTGAGCAGTGTAGATGTGAACCCAGCACTGAGGTAAGATAGAAAACTTACTAGAAGCAGGAGTGTGGAGGACATTATACATCTGTACTGAGCAGTGTAGCTGAGAACCCAGCACTGAGGTAAGATAGAAAACTTACTAGAAGCAGGAGTGTGGAGGACATTCTATATCTGTACTGAGATGTGTAGATGTGAACCCAGCACTGAGGTAAGATAGAAAATTTACTAGAAGCTGGAGCATGAAGGACATTATACATCTGTACTGAGCAGTGTAGATGTGAACCCAGCACTTAGGTAAGATAGAAAACTTACTAGAAGCAGGAGCATGAAGGACATTATACATCTGTACTGAGCAGTGTAGCTGTAAACCCAGCACTGAGGTAAGATAGATAACTTACTAGAAGCAGGAGCATGAAGGACATTATACATCTGTACTGAGCAGTGTAGCTGTGCACCCAGCACTGAGGTAAGATAGATAACTTACTAGAAGCAGGAGCATGAAGGACATTATACATGTATACTGAGCAGTTTAGCTGTGAACCCAGCACTGAGATAAGATAAAAAACTTACTAGAAGCAGGAGTGTGGAGGACATTATACATCTGTACTGAGCAGTGTAGATGTCAACCCAGCACTGAGGTCAAATAGAAAACTTACTAGAAGCAGGAGCGTGGATGACATTAAACATCTGTACTGAGCAGTGCAGCTGTGAACACAGCACTGAGGTAAGATAGAAAATTTACTAGAAGCAGGAGCATGAAGGACATTATACATCTGTACTGAGCAGTGTAGATGTGAACACAGCACTGAGGTAAGATAGAAAACTTACTAGAAGCAGGAGTGTGGAGGGCATTATACATCTGTACTGAGCAGTGTAGCTGTGCACCCAGCACTTAGGTAAGATAGAAAACTTACTAGAAGCAGGAGTATGAAGGACATTATACATCTGTACTGAGCAGTGTAGATGTGAACCCAGCACTGAGGTAAGATAGAAAACTTACTAGAAGCAGGAGTGTGGGGGACATTTTACATCTGTACTGAGCAGTGTAGCTGTGAACCCAGCACTAAGGTAAGATAGAAAACTTACTAGAAGCAGGAGTGTGGAGGACATTATATATCTGTACTGAGATGTGTAGCTGTGAACCCAGCACTGAGGTAAGATAGAACACTTACTAGAAGCTGGAGTGTGGAGGACATTATACATCTGTTCTAAGCAGTGTAGCTGTGCACCCAGAACTGAGGTAAGATAGAAAACTTACCAGAAGCAGGAGTGTGGAGGACATTATACATCTGTACTGAGCAGTGTAGCTGTGCACCCAGCACTTAGGTAAGATAGAAAACTTACTAGAAGCAGGAGCATGAAGGACATTATACATCTGTACTGAGCAGTGTAGACGTGAACCCAGCACTGAGGTAAAATAGAAACCGTACTAGAAGCAGGAGTGTGGAGGACATTATACAGCTGTACTGAGCAGTGTAGCTGTAAACCCAGCACTGAGGTAAGATAGAAAACTTACTAGAAGCAGGAGTGTGGAGGACATTCTATATCTGTACTGAGCAGTGTAGATGTGAACCCAGCACTTAGGTAAGATAGAAAACTTACTAGAAGCAGGAGCATGAAGGACATTATACATCTGTACTGAGCAGTGTAGATGTGAACCCAGCACTGAGGTAAGATAGAAAACTTACTAGAAGCAGGAGTGTGGAGGACATTATACATCTGTACTGAGATGTGTAGATGTGAACCCAGCACTGAGGTAAGATAGAACACTTACTAGAAGCTGGAGTGTGGAGGACATTATACATCTGTACTGAGCAGTGTAGCTGAGAACCCAGCACTGAGGTAAGATAGAAAACTTACTAGAAGCAGGAGTGTGGAGGACATTCTATATCTGTACTGAGATGTGTAGATGTGAACCCAGCACTGAGGTAAGATAGAAAATTTACTAGAAGCTGGAGCATGAAGGACATTATACATCTGTACTGAGCAGTGTAGATGTGAACCCAGCACTTAGGTAAGATAGAAAACTTACTAGAAGCAGGAGCATGAAGGACATTATACATCTGTACTGAGCAGTGTAGCTGTAAACCCAGCACTGAGGTAAGATAGATAACTTACTAGAAGCAGGAGCATGAAGGACATTATACATCTGTACTGAGCAGTGTAGATGTGAACCCAGCACTGAGGTAAGATAGAAAACTTACTAGAAGCAGGAGTGTGGAGGACATTATACATCTGTACTGAGATGTGTAGATGTGAACCCAGCACTGAGGTAAGATAGAACACTTACTAGAAGCTGGAGTGTGGAGGACATTATACATCTGTACTGAGCAGTGTAGATGTGAACCCAGCACTGAGGTGGGCTATTGCCATCCAGCAGTTCATCTTCCCCCTCCCATCTGTCAATTGAGAATGAATGATCAGTTGATGAGGCAGGGCAAGTGAACAAGGGGGTATTTCTCTAATTAGATGTATGATGAAGCTTAAACCCCATTTAAGACAAGTACTTCTTAGTATATCTAAACTTTCAATAAACTGCACATAAATCACTTGTCCAGTGCACATTCTCTCTGCTTTATGTCTTAGTTTGCTTTTCCTCTGATGTAAAACACCTCAGGCCTTATGTATGAGAACTGTCCCATAGAAACCAATCAGAGCTCCCCTTACATCTCATATAGTGCTCTGGAGAAATGAAAGGGGAGCCCTGATTGGTTGCTATGGGCAACAAAGAAATCCTTAGACCTGGACAGTTTATATACATCAGGCCCTTAGTGAGCTGTACCCAGAGAAAAGCCTGAGACTGAAATGTCAGAGTAAAGATATCTAGTAAAACATGTCATGATTGTTTGTAATATATCTGTACTATTGATTTATGCAAAGTTTGTTTAAAGTTATTACTTAAACCTGCGCCATGTATGAGGGAGTCGGAGTCAGGGGAAATTGAGGAGTCGGAGTTGGAGTCAGGGCTTTGGCTTACTGACTCCACAGCCCTGTACCAGACACAGCCTAACAGTGGTGCTGTAACATCTACCTAAATAAGCTGTACAAATAGAATAGATCTGTCATCTGCTTTCTTTATTGAAGTTCCTCATACTTCCATCCTACGCGTTCCATCATTTATATCAACCAAGAGATTGAAGAAAATCTCCCTGACAACGAACAACCTCAATATGTTATTACACTACTGTGGTCAAAAAGTTCAACTTGACACGAGGGGGATTTCATCATCGCTACTTAATAAGTCTTCCTCATCTTCTTCCAGTTCGCCACCCCTCAATGCTTTTTCTAACTTTGGCCCAAAATAACTTTTGCGCCTCGGGTTCCCCTGGCCACGTGATGTACGTCTTCTTCAGCATGACCTTCCTCATCCTGTGGTAGGTGGACAGCTCTCGTAACGGGATGTCCTCCAAAAATATGAGAACGAGAACGTCCCTCATTTCATCAAACAACTTATAGCTGGCCAGCTGCATCTCCATGGAGCACCACTCGCTTTGAAGATAGCTCCGGCTCACCACGCACAGCGTCTTTCGGCTGTTGTGAATGCTGTCCACAATGTTGTCTACAATGTCCCTACCGAGCTGAAAATCCCGATGGTGGAGGCAAAGTCGAAGTCCTTTTGAGGTATGACATCTCTCTAGCATGGGAAGCATCGTTTCATACACCCAGTCTTCATCCCGAGTGTTGTAGGACACAAAGGCGTCGTATTTGTAGAGGTCCTTCTTAGAATTCCAGCGTTCATTCAGCCAGGAGATGAAAAGGAAGTAGTTATATTTGATGCGCCAGTAGGATTTGCTGTAGACGATGGGTACGATTATCAAGAGGCACAAGAAGGAGAAAGAAGAGGAGAACAGGATGAGCTTCTCTTTAAGGTCACAGACGTGAGTATCGAAGCTGTGGAAGAAAACATGAGGGTCGTTGCTGCACGTTATATTATAAGCGTACACAGTCTGTACATGTGAGACGTTCATCCACCTTTGGAATTCCTCATTATCGCACGTGCACGTCAGGGGACACTTCCATATGTCCAGGTATTTCAGTTTGGTCATGTTGTCAAATATTTTGACATCTATTTGTTTTAAGCCGTTCTTTGTCAGCTGGAGTCTTCTGAGATTGGAAAGGTGTGAGAAGATATCAGGTCTCAGAGACTGGATGCACATATTTTCCAGATCCAGGTATCGGAGGTTGACTAAGTTTTTGAAAATTCCCGGTGAGAGGTTTTGGACTCCATTACAATCTTCTCCTAGACTGAGATAACTCAGATTCCTGAGCTCATCGAACACAGTGTATCCTAACTGGGTGAGTCTGTTTTGTCCCAGATACAGAGCGCGTAGGCTGTCGAGGCCCGTAAAGAAGCCTCTCGGGATGGTCGTTAGACCGTGCGGCTGTTGACTCTGAAGTTTCAAGTCGTAGACCTTATGAAGTTTTGAGAACGGTGTAACAGATTGTCGAGAAGACTGATACCGCAGCTGATTCAACTTCAAGTCCAAGACCTGCAACGTGGCCTCCACGTCACGGAACATGTCCCCGCTAATTCGCTTAATCTGGTTATTATCCAGATACAACTTGGAAAGGCTTTTCATCCCGACGAACGAGCCGTTTTTAACCTGCGTAATCTTGTTTCCTCCAAGATCCAATATGATCAAATTTTCCAAATTTTGGAACACTTTTTCAAAAATGACCGACACCCTGTTATTCCGGAGGTTGAGGGTTGTAAGCTTTCCTAAACCCAAGAAGTAATTGCGGTACAAATCCGTTATCAGGTTATTATCCAGACGCAACGTCTGGAGACGTCTTAACTCATAGAAACAACCTCTGCTCAGTAACATAATGTTGTTGATGTTCAGTTTTAGCGTCTTCAATTGAGGCGCGAAGGTAAAAGCTTTGGGCATCACCGACCATATTCTGTTGTATCGGAAAGATATTGATGTCAGTTTCGGGAAGGTGGGAGCGCCGTGGCAGGAATCTAATCTTTTTAAGAGGTTATGTTCTATAGTCACAGATGAAAGGTTGGAAGGCTGGAGGAACCTTAAGCAGCTGACGTTTTTAAGCCTATTGTGTGACAAGTCCACCTGGATGCTCCGACTGCAGTTTGCCAATGTTCTGTTCGGCAAAAACCTAAAATTATTTCCAATCAAATTCAAGTGTGAAATCTCTTTGCCTCTTAAGTAGGAGCACACCGCCCTTAATTTAGCCGAAGTGCTTATATTTAATCTGGAATAGTCGATCCTCTCGGGGGTTATGGTGGGATTCTCCAAAAACTTCAGAATGTCGAAATCCGGATTAGATGCTACGGTTAGATAGTTCGTACTGCTCAGGTTTACTTTCTGCAAGGAGGATGAGGTGAGGTTGTTGTAGGACAGATCAAGAAATTTGATCTGGCCCAAAAAATCTTGGTGGCATTTCAAGTCTTGCAGTTGATTTCGGCAGAGGAACAGTGTAGACAAATTGCTTGGAAGCGAAAGGGCATAAGGACTTAGGTGTCTTATACTGTTACCACACAAGCTGAGATTCTTCAGTTGGTTAAGCGGCTGAAGGGCACGGATGACGCTACTGAAATTCCTTAAGCCGTTGGCTGACAGGTTGAGGCTTTTTAGGCTAAGAAGAGGGCTGAAGACTTCAAGATGCATGGACACAAGTGCATTGTTTTGTAGGTGGAGATGCGCTAACCTTTCAAGTCCACTGAAAACTCCCGAGGATAACTTGTAGATGTTATTATAAGACAAGTCCAGATAATATAAGGCTTCCAAGTTTTCAAAGGCTCCTGGGTCAACAACCTGCAGGCGGTTGTAACTCAGGATCAAACTCTGGAGCTTTGGTAGGTGATGGAAGCTTCTGGGAGGTAAAACTTTGATGGTGTTTTGGGATATTGTGAGGTTCTTGGCGAAATTGGGGATGTCAGACACGACACTGTGTACGCTCAGTTCTTGGCGGTTCATGCAGATGAACGTGGTGTAGCTTTCATACTTTTGGATGCAGTTTCTAAACCCGTAACTTGTCACCAGGGAGATGAAAAGAGCCCAAAACTGCACGAGGACCAAGGGGAACGTCATCTTCCTGAAGGGTTGGCCTGAAGTTCATAACTCACGGGTCATAACGAAAATGACGATGAGGTAAGTGGTGGCGCCACAGTCCACACTGATGTGTACATCCAGAAGACGAGGGCCTACGGGAGAAGATCTGAGAGGTCAGAAGTATAATACAACATAATACATGGTCACAAATACATAGAAAAATACAGTACTGGACCCAAAAATGGTAAAAATAATGCAGCATTTGTGAGGTCATTTCAGTACTAATAAGTTGGACTTCTACTTTCGTTATCTGACTTTCTCACTTTGAATGACTTGGCCAACAAATCTCTGACATTAAATACTGGAGACTCATGCTTCAGTCAGTACAATCTGCTTATCATAATCAACATATACTGTGCAGTAATGACTACATATACTACCCTATAGCTATATACCATGCAGTAGTGTCTGTATATACTACCCTATAGCTATATACCATGCAGTAGTGACTGTATATATCACCCTATAGATATATACCATGAAATAGTGTCTGTATATACTACCCTATAGATATATACCATGCAGTAGTGTCTGTATATACTACCCTATAGATATATACCGTGCTGTAGCGTTTGCATATACTACCCTATAGCTATATACCGTGCAGTAGTGACTGTATATACTACCCTATAGCTATATACCATGCAGTAGTGTCTGTATATACTACCCTATAGATATATACCGTGCAGTAGTGTCTGTATATACTACCCTATAGATATACACCATGCAGTAGTGACTGTATATACTACCCTATAGATATATACCATGCAGTAGTGACTGTGTATACTACCCTATAGATATATACCATGCAGTAGTGACTCTATATACTACCCTATAGATATATACCGTGCAGTAGTGTCTGTATATACTACCCTATAGCTATATACCATGTCCCAAATTATTATGCAAATTGGATTTAAGTGTCATAAAGATTACATGTTTTGTTTTTCTATGAACCTCATTGATGGTCTTGTGTCTCGGGCTCTTTGATCACTGACATCAATCTCAGATACCTGTGATAATTAGTTTGCCCGGTGAGCCCAATTAAAGGAAAACTGGATGTTCCACAATATTAAGCAGGAAAAAGGATCTCTGCTGCCGAAAAGCATCAAATAGAGCAATGCCTCGTACAAGGGATGAAAACATTAGATGTTTCACAAAAACGTAAGCGTGATCATCGTACTGTGAAGAGATTTGTGGCTGATTCCGAGCACAGACGTGTCCGTGCTGATAAAGGCAGAATGAGGAAGGTTTCTGCCAGACAAGTTCATCGGATTAAGAGAGCAGCTGCTAAAAAGCCATTACAAACCAGCAAACAGGTATCTGAAGCTGCTGGTGCCTCTGGAGTCCCTGGAACCTCAAGGTGTAGGATCCTTCAAATGCTTGTTGTGGTGCATAAACCTACTATTCGGCCCCTAACCAGTGCTCACAAGCAGGAACGGTTGCACTGGGCCCAGACATACATGAAGACTTGTTTACTGATGAGAGCTATATAACATGCAGTAGTGTCCGTATATACTACCCTATAGCTATATAACATGCAGTAGTGTCCGTATATACTACCCTATAGCTATATACCATGCAGTAGTGTCCGTATATACTACCCTATAGATATATACCATGCAGTAGTGTCCGTATATACTACCCTATATATACCATAGTGTGTCCGTATATACTACCCTATATATATACTGCAGTAGTGTCCGTATTACTACCCTATAGCTATATAAGCAGTAGTGTCCATACAGTATAGTATGTCTGTATATACTACCCTATAGATATATACATGCAGTAGTGTCCGTATATACTGCACCCTATAGATATATACATGCAGTAGTGTCTGTATATACTACTATATATATATATACCCTATATATATACATGCATAGTGTCTGTATATACTACCCTATAGTATATATATGTCCGTATAGTACTACCCTATAGCTATATACCATGCAGTAGTGTCCGTATATACTACCCTATAGCTATATACCATGCAGTAGTGTCTGTATATACTACCCTATAGATATATACCATGCAGTAGTGTCTGTATATACTACCCTATAGATATATACCATGCAGTAGTGTCTGTATATACTACCCTATAGATATATACCATGCAGTAGTGTCTGTATATACTACCCTATAGATATACACCATGCAGTAGTGTCTGTATATACTACCCTATAGATATATACCATGCAGTAGTGTCTGTATATACTACCCTATAGATATATACCATGCAGTAGTGTCTGTATATACTACCCTATATATACCATGCAGTAGTGTCCGTATATACTACCCTATAGATATATACCATGCAGTAGTGTCTGTATATATCACCCTATAGCTATATACCATGCAGTAGTGTCTGTATATACTACCCTATAGCTATATACCATGCAGTAGTGTCTATATACTACCCTATAGATATATACCATGCAGTAGTGTCTGTATTACTACCCTATAGATTACCATGCAGTAGTGGTCTGTTATATCTACCCTAGGCATATATACATGCAGTAGTGTCTGTATATACTACCCATGCATAGAATATAACATGCAGTAGATGTGTATATACTACCTATAATATACACCATGCAGTAGTGTCTGTATATACTACCCTATAGATAATACATGTAGTCTGTATATATAAATAGCTAGATACACCATGCATAGTGTCTGTATATACACCCTATAGATATACACCATGCAGTAGTTGTCGTATATACTACCCTATAGAATACCCATGCATAGTGTCTATATACTACCCTATAGATATACACCAAGGTCTGTATATACAACCATAGTTAGTAGTGTCTGTATTACTACCCTATAGATATACATTGCAGTAGTGTCTATATACTACCCTATTATACATGCAGTATTGTATATACTACCCTATAGATATACCATGCAGTAGTGTCTGTATAACTACCCTATAGATATATACCCCGTATACCCCTATTAGATATATACCAGGTACTTGTATATACTACCCTATAGATATAACAGCAGTAGTGTCCCTACCTATAGATATATACCGCAGTAGTTGTCTGTATATACTAGATTACCATGCAGTAGTGTCCGTATATACTACCCTATAGATATATACCATGCATACTGTATATACTACCTATAGATATATAACCTGTATATACTACCTATAGCATATACATGTATGTGGTCTGTTATACTAACCCTATAGATATATCATGCAGTAGTGCTGTATATACTACCCTAATAGATATAACCATAGTAGTGTCTGTATATACTACCAAGAATACACCATGCAGTAGTGTCTGATATACTACCCTATAGTATATACATGCAGTAGTGTCTGTATATACTACCCTATAGATATACACATGCATAGTGCCGTATATATACCTATAGCATGTAGTGTCTGTATACACTACCTATAGCTATATACCATGCAGTAGTTTCTGTAATTACTACCTATAGCTATATAACATGATAGTGTGTATATACCCTATAGTATATACCATGCAGTAGTGTCCTTATATACTACCCTATAGATATACAGCAGTAGTGACGTTATACTATAGCTATACTGCAGTAGTGTCCTACCCTATATAGCTGTATATACCATATAGCTATATACCATGCGTAGTTATATAGATATATACCTATGCAGTAATACTACCTATAGATATATACCATGCATAGTGACTGTATATACTACCGTAAGATATACCATGCAGTAGTGACTGATACTACATAGATATATACATGCAGTAGTGTCTGTATATACTACCCTATAGAATATACCATGCAGTAGTGTCTGTATTGCTGCAGTCTATGTGTCTGTATATACGGGTAGCTATATACTTTAATAGATCACTGCACTGTATCCCTATATATTACTGCAGCATACCTGTAGATATACTACCCTATAGTATTGCGTGTAGCCCATAGATATATACCATGCAGTAATATATGGATAGTTCCACATAGTTAAGCAGGTAATATAAGATCCAGTCTGCTGCCAGTAAAAGCATCAAATCAGAGCAATGCCTCGTACAAGGGTTAATGTTTCACAAAAACGTAAGCGTGAATCATCGTACTGTGAAGGAATTTGTGGCTGATTCCGAGCATTCTCTTTAAGGCTAGAATGAGGAAGTTTCTGCGCAGACAAGTTCATCGGATTAGAGAGGCAGCTGCTAAAAAAGCCATTACCAAACCAGCAAACAGGATATCTGAGCTGCTCGGTTGCCTCTGGCAGTAGTGTCTTATAGTCTACGCCTATTACGATATATACCATGCAGTAGTGCCTGGTAATACTACCTATAGATATATACCATGCAGTATGGTTGTATTACTACCCTATAGATCTATACCATGCAGTTAGTGTCGTATATACTACCCTATAGCTATATAACATGCTTTAGTGTCCGTATTATACTACCTATAGCTATATAACATGCAGTAGTGCCGTAATCTACCCATAGAATTATATCTCTTGTCCGTATAAACTCCCTATAGGCTAAAATACCATGCAGTAGTGTCTTAAACTACCCATAGATATACCATGAAGTGTCCGTTATACACCCTAAGCTATAACAGCAGTAGTGCCTATATACACCCTATGATATAACCACCATGCAGTAGTGTCTGTATATACTACCCTATAGATATATACCAGCAGTAGTGCGTATATACTACCCATAGATATACACCATGCGTAGTGCCTGTATATACTAACCACTATTAGATTATATACCATGCAGTAGTGTCTGTATATATACTCTATAGATATAGTACCAAATTGCAAAAAAAGTTTATATCTGTATATATAACCCTAGTAGAATATATACGACCATGCAGTAGTGTCTTGTATACTACCCTATAGATAATATACCATGCAGTGTGTTCTGTAATACTACCTATAGATATACAGTCCATGCAGTAGTGTCCGGTATAACTACCGTAAATAGATTTTATATAACCCTTGGCAGTAGTGACGGTAATATATTACCCTATAGAATACACCATGCGTGGTCTTATATATTACCCTATAGAATATACCTTGCAGTAGTGTCCGTATATACTACCCTATAGATATATACCAATGCAGTAGTGTCTGTATATACACCTATAGATATACCATGCAGTAGTGTCTTAATATACTACCCTATACTACATATACATGTAGTAGTGACTGTATATACACCCTATAGCTATATACCATGCTCATAGTGGTCTGTATTTATCACCCTATAGCTTATATACCATGTATAGTGACTGTAAGTAATCACGCCTATATGCTATACTACCATGCATAAGTGACTGTATAGTATCACCTTCTATAGCTATAACCCATGCAGTAGGACTGTATTATCACCCTATAGATACTACCATGCAGTAGTGTCGATATACTACCTATAGATATACCTGCCGTATGCTGTATAATCACCCTATAGATATACCATGCAGTAGTCGTCTGTATATATCACCTCTATAGTATATACCATGCATAGGGTCTGTAATATACCCTATAGATATACACCTGCGAGTGGTCCGTATATCACCCCGTTCCAGGTAGCCTAATATAGATTATGCATGGTGTGCCTGTATATTACGTTTTATATACCATGCAGTATGCTGATTACACCTATGATCATGTGCATAGTGTCTGTATATACTACCCTATAGATATATACCACATAGTGTGGTATACTACCATATAGCTAATTAATAAGTACTGTATAACTACATGATATATACCATGGGTGTCTGCTATATATCATCTATAGCTTATCCATGCTATGACAGTAGTGACTGTAATAAATTTAAACTCGACCGAGAACTATACTAACTCGCATGGCGTGTCTCTCAAGCAATAGGTGTAAGTATACACAGTAACTTACACAGCTGATATAGTTGAGTGTCTTAGTACCTGTGAGTAGATAATTCAAATACCATCCTCAGTAGTAGCATGGCTTATAAGCTATAGGGTAGTATTATAGGCACTAAGACGTGTATGTATAATATATCCTATAGCTAAAGGAGCAATAATAATAGCATTACACAAGCGTATGACCGGGCGCACTCGACCGTTACACCATACGGGGTGAGTATAGCACCAGCCGCAGCCGACGCTCCGCCCCATGCCATGGTATCACCTTAGCGTACAGGGCATATACACCCAGGTCACTATAGCAGGATTTACAGACCCATCATAGGGTGATATTAGCTATAAATACAGTACATATACTAATATGACCTGCGAGACTCACCACTATAGCTATTATACCATGCAGTAGTGACCTGTATATATCACCCTAAGTATATACATCTACACGTATATACATGGTATAGCTATATAACCCTGCAGGGGTTGCTGACTAGCTATAAAATACTATCAAGTGACTGACGTATACTCTTACTAACTGCATAGTATAATCTACTTAGCTATAGGGTGAGCTATATACATGAGTCAAACACCCTAACACACTAGTAGCATATATACACCTGCAGTACGATGACTGTATATATTACCCTAAAGCTATATTACCATGCAGTAGGACTGTATATATCACCCCTAATCTATTAATTACCATGCAGTAGGGAACTGTATATATCACCCTTATAGCTATAGTACCATATGTCTGTTATTACTGCAAGATAATGCAGTAGTAGATACTAACTCACATGTATAATCTATATATACCATCTAGGGTATAATAACATATAACCGTGCAGTAGGCTGTTATATCTACCCTATATATATACTAGTAGTAGTATACAATAGCGATGCAAGTAGTGTCTGTATATATCACCATATACTTATATACCGTTAGTAGTGTCTTACCTTGTGTGATCTCGGCTTCTCTTCTGTTACTTTGTGTCTTGTCTGAAATGAAATTCAGGAAGTTCTGCGAGACGCGGCCGCGCTTCCACCTGATGGCTGCAGTTTCACATTTTATACGTAAACTTCCAGCTTGGAACCAAATTTAACTTTACATTTCATCTCAGGGGAGAAAGTAGTCACCGGGTCTGTGTATTAATGGAATAAAGTCCTCACAGGACCGCCTGTCCTTAAAGGGGAGCTCCTCTGAACCATAAGAACAGCTTCTTCTTCAGTCACATCTAAAGCTAAATGTAAAACTCTTCTGCGTTCTGTAGCCTGAGAGCAGCATGTGGCGGGATCTTATGTGACAGCTCCACAGTCAGGTCACATGTCTGACAGCGGGGTGGAAGTAAACTGCTGTCTGTTGCCAAGGGCAACCAGAATTTTAAAGCAATTCTGAATACGGGTGGAAAAAAAACAAAAATGAATTCGGAAACATAAATGCAAAATATTTACATCACGGCACGATATCGTAAAAAGATGACGCACCTGAGCGATGTCTGGTGTGGAATATTAGGAATATTCTGCCCCATCCTTACTGCCTCTGCCAGAAGAGGAGGAGGCGGCTGAGAAACAGGAGACTGAAGGTCTGTACAGGAGCTGCAGACACAAAACGGTAGGAGTGTTACCCAGGGAGTCCCCTCTCCTGCAGCAAGGGCGTCACCGTACCTTCAGGACCCTTCCTGTCAGAACATTTAAAGGCGAAGTCCACAAAAAAATAATGAAGAGCAGACATTTGTCAAAATCTAGAGATTGTCAGATATCGTATTGTGTAGGACATCTCCATGCTCCTGACGTGTTCATTAAAGGGGTCCTCTAGCCAGAAGCATTGATCATCTAGCCAGATGGGTGGGGGTTGGACCCCCGGGACTCCGACTGATTGCACCGCTCTGCTGTTTCTGTCAGTGCTATGGACTTTGAATGGCGCCAGAACACACAGTTGACCAACCCTCCATTCATACTCCTCCTAGCAGCCGGTATGGAGAAACCGGTAAACCTCCACCTTCTGGTAAAAGGTGGAGGTCACACCCCCACTGGTCGATCTATCAGCGAGGCTGGTGGCCAAGACAATCAGGCCCCTGGCTCATCATATTTAAGGTTTGATATTCAGCCAAGCTCTGCACCTCAGCTCTAGACCCGCTTGTTTACCCCCTGTGTACTGACCTTGGCTAGTTTCTGGATTAACCCTGTGTCTGCTGCTCCTGGTAACTGACCATGGCTTGTCTCTAGATTAGCCCCTTGTTTGCTGCATGGGCTGTGTCTGTCTCTGCTGGTGTTGACCCCGCTCGCTGTCTCCCCTTTACCTCCCTGGAACCTCCGCTACTAGTGTGCTCGCACCAGTTTTCTACTTTCAGCTTTGCAGACATAACCTGGGTTTCTAGCAACTGAATCCTTTCAGCCTCGTGGCACCCTCTGGTGTGGAACTTTTGGGGTAGCCTTAGCTTCCTACCACCAGCAGTGGTTTTGGTAGACTGGTAGCAGTTTTGGGGTTCACTGGTTGTGGTCTGAACTGTGACCTTTGAACTCTCTAACAGAAATGTAAGACTTGCTGGTGGGTTCCTCTATAGATTACAGCAGGAGGTCCTATTATCAGTCTACGGTGGGCAGCTCCATAACAGAAAGGGATTGTCCAAAGTGAACATCACCTTTAACAAAGTGATCTTCTGGGATAATTTTTATCTCCAATTATTTTATACTGTGATTATTATATTAAAGGGTTCTTCCGGGTTTATTATATTCACAGCCTCCTCATGATAGGGCAGCAGTACCAGATCAGTGGGGGTCCAACTCTCTGCACCCCCACTTTGGGCAATCACTGCAGCCTCTTCATTGTCCACATAGGTCCATTTACTTCAATGGAGCTGAGCTGAAGTACCAGCCAGGTGAGATTTAAAGGGGTAATCCCACCTTAGAAATTTATGATCCAACACAAATGTCTGATAGATGAGGGTCCCACCTCGGGGATGGGACGGGGGTCAGGCTGGTGCAGGTTCCAGAGATGGGACCCACATCTATGAGATATTTCTGGTATCCGTGGTTCTGTAATAATGTCTGAGGTGGGGATACCCTTTATGTGGCACACGTTAGAGCAGAAGCTCGAAGGGTAAAACGGAGGAGCCGGGACTTGGTGCACCCACAGGGGAGTGGTGCACCCACAGGGGAGGTCCAACGGGTCTTGACCCCTCCCCCCCAACTAGAAGCAGTCTGATTTTTTTTTTATGATCCCTGTCAGGGTAGCACTGCCACGGCCCTGAAGATAAGTGGGAGGTGGTGGCGGCAGGGCCGTGGGAGATGAGCACCTCCACTGTGGATGGGCTCATCTCTATGTTCGTCTGTATTTCCATCCTCAGGACGGCGATACAGTTGGATGCTGCGGCGGGGCAGCGGATTGGCGTCTCCCTTCTCTGTTCCTTTGATAGTCTGAGGGCACTACTGTCTGCAGCCTATCGAAGGCCAGTGCAGGTGGTGTGATGGCATCATTACCATTGTGCCGTCTGCGGCAGGCGGCGTACAGTGCAGGACACAGGACGGAAGAGGCCCACATCACATCCTGACAGCGGCATAGAGGTAAGTATGTGTATTTATTTTTATTTGCCACAATGCAGGAGAGGAGCACTATGGGGGCATCTACTGGGGACACTAAGAAGGGCTTTTTATACTGAACATTATGGGAGGAACTATGGGGAAAGGAGGACAGAAGCACTAAGAAGGGGTATCCACTGGGGACACTAAGAAGGGGCATTTTATACTGGGACAAGATATTATGGGGGGTACTATGGGAAAGGGGGAAAGATGTGGATCTATTTTAAGGGGGCATTTTTAGTACTTTCTACAGTCACATTATTAGAAAAAATATTACTGCTGGGGGCTATGTGGAACATGATTACTAGTATGGACACTATGGGGGCATTATTACTTCTGGGGCACAGTGCGGACATTAGTTGTCACGAACGTTCCTGTATCAGGTGCAGGCGTTCAGCTAGGCTTTCAAAAGTGACATAATTTGACATGTTTTCCTCTTGGTTTGGTTGCTGTTTACCACACCCCTTCCCCTCAGCTGTTATGGGTGTGGTAATTATCTTTCCCCTATTTATCCCTTCCTCTCCCAGTATCCCTTGCAGTTTATACTCTCTGCTGACATTGTTGTGTGGTGTTGTTCTCGTTTGAGATCCGGTTGCTGCAATATCTGCATTAAGATAAGTGTCATTTTCCCTTTTGTGCTTATCCTACTTTTCCCTGTTGTGGTTTTGCCTTCTTGAGTCTCCTGTTCGTCCATCCTCTTGGAGGAACGGGTTTACTCTTTCCTCTGTCACTAGCTGCAGGGTTCTATAGGGTGAGTTTGTTATTAGGTTCCTGTGTATGAACTCTCCTACCACTAAGTCAGTCAGGGCCTAGTTTCAGGGATCCCTGCAGGAGGTGACCGTTTCCCTTGTTTGGTCTTTTCCCTTCCCTCTTACGCTTGGTGTGGCTATACCCTCCACACCAGAGCGTGACATTAGTACTGTTGGGGGCACTATTACTACTAAGTGAACTCTGGCAGAGAATTATTACTATTGGTGGGACTTTGGGGAGCAGTATTACTATGAGGGCAACCTGGCACAGTATCAGCTTAGCAGAATTATTTTTGGGGGGGCACAGTTATTTTTTAGGGCACTGTATTATTGCATAATTATTGAAGGGGGCACTATCTTTGTGGTAAAAGTATTATCAGGGGGTCTGTTTCTGCAGTATAATATTGGGGATCACAGCGGGCACAGTATTGGGGGTAGCAAGATGGGGTGTTAAGAAGAGGGAGGGAGGATGATGGAAAGGTAAGAAATCTTTTTGTCAATGTCCTGCAGAGACGTGAGAGGGCTGAAAAATCATCATGGTGGTCTGGACTGAGAGGAGAAGATGAGGAAAGAGAACGTCTACATCAGAGGAGACATCACTGGATGTAGGAGTTATGAGGCTCTTTATGGCCCTGTATGTAAGAAGTATGTGGTGCTATGTAGGAGAGGAGAAGCGCTCGAGATCCTCCCCCTGACGTTTGCAGGAGGAGGATTCAGAGCGTGGCAGTGCCAGCCGTCCTGCTGCGTCAGGCAGTTATAAGGACGGTGGTGGCTGCAAATGAGGCAGGGGCTTCGGCAGGCCACGCCCAGGAGGTAGGGGTGAGACTAAGGACCACCCTCCATCTATACAGAACGTGTTCTCGCCCCCTATTAGTCACATCGTAATCTTCTTTGTCATTGGACCCACAGGATGGTTACAGGTTATTAGTGGATCCTAATACGTGGACGCCAGCGACAAGTGATTGCCCCAAAGTCTCCTCCACCTGGGGTCAGAGCCCGAGCCCCTGGCGGATCCTCGGGTAAAGTGTCGGGCCAGACATGGTGGACCTCTGCAGGGCGAATACTGATCTGTGACCGTATTCTGGACAGTCTGGATCAGAGGACGTCATTGATGGAGAGAATTTAACCCTTCATGTTCATAGCAGGATCCGACCGATGGAGCGGAAGGACAATTTTCTACAATTTTTGAGGATGTGAAACCGAACGTTTCAGTTTCCATTCCTGCGAAAAGCTTCACATGAGCGAATACAGAGGAATCGTAAGAATCAAGAGGGGCCCCTGTACAGGATAGATGATTAAATGTATGATTACTGGGCCCTGTGATACAGGATAGATAAATGATATCATGGGGCCATATGATATGGTATGCACTGGGGCCCTGTACATAGATAGATGATACTGGGCCCCTGTAAGGATAAAAATGTATGACACTGGGGCCCCTGTACAGGATAGATGATAAATGTATGATCACTGGGGCCCCTGTACAGGATAGATGATAAATGTATGATCACTGGGGCCCCTGTACAGGATAGATGATAAATGTATGATCACTGGGGCCCCTGTACAGGATAGAAAATGTATGATACACTGGGGCCCCTGTACAGGATAGATGATCATGTATAAAATAATGTATTGATCCCTGGGGCCCTGTTACAGGATAGATGATAATGTATGATCACTGGGGCCCCCTGTACAGGACATAAATGTTATAAATGATATAGATGACTGGGGCCCCTGACAGGATAAGATGATAAAATGTATGATCACTGGGCCCCGTAAAGGATAGATGGTAAGTATGATCACGGGGCCCCTGTAAAGGATATGATAAATGTATGATCACTGGGGCCCCTGTAGGGATAGATGATAAATGTATGACACTGGGCCCCTGTACGGGATAGATGATAAATGTATGATCACTGGGCCCCACTGTACCACTGGGGCCCCCTGTACGGGATGAGATGATAAATGATGATGAATTCACTGGGGCCCCTGTACAGGATAGATGAAAATGTTGATCACTGGGCCCTTGCCACTGGGGCCCCTTACAGATAATGATAAATGTATCACTGGGCCCCGTACAAATAGATGATAAATGTATGATCACGGCCCCCTGTACAGGATAGATGATAAATGTAGATCACTGGCCCCCTGTACAGGATAGATGATAAATGTATGATCACTGGGGCCCCTACAGGATAGATGATAAATGTATGAATAAATGATAAATGTATGATCACTGGGGCCCCTTGTACAGGATAGAAAAATGTATGATCACTGGGCCCCTGTACAGGATAGATGATAAATTGTCACTGCTTCACTGGGGCCCCTGTTACAGGATAGAGATGGTGCTCTTGAGCTGTCATCCCGGGGCGTCTCCCTTGACCTTCACCCGGGGTCTCCAGGTTGATGGGGAAACAGGAGAACCCCCTCTGTTCTTTAACACCCATAAGTGCTGCCCCCCCCCCGGCCAAACATGAGAGACAGAAATACACAAAATTGTTTTACTTTGTTAACAGCCGCCGAGTACAAAAAGGGTTAACGTAGAGAAAGGAAAATTCAGTGAGGAGAGGCAGACGCAGCTCCGAATATTTTATTCTGCTCCTCCTTATTCTCTCACAGCTGCTGAACGAGAACTGGCCGAAACCGAGAAAAATCCTGCAAAGGAGGAGGTCAAGGACCCCCCGAGTCTCCGCGGGTGAAGAAATTTC
>ONZH01029788.1:0-10656 GCA_900303285.1 Rhinella marina
GGAGACTTTATCCACACTGTAAGGGGAGAGCAGGGACAGCTTAGAGATACTGAAGGATATAATAGGGAGGCATCATCCACACTATAGGGAGAGAGCAGGGACAGCTTAGAGATAGTGTAGGGATATAATAGGGAGGCATCATCCACACTATAGGGACAGAGCAGGACAGCTTAGAGATAGTGAAGGGATATAATAGGGAGGCATCATTCACACTATAGGGAGAGAGCAGGGACAGCTTAGAGATAGTGAAGGGATATAATAGGGAGGCTTTATCCACACCATAGGGAGAGAGCAGGGACAGCTTAGAGATAGTGTAGGGATATAATAGGGAGGCATCATCCACACTATAGGGAGAGAGCAGGGACAGCTTAGAGATGATATAGGGAAAGGATAGGGAGGCATCAGCTACACTATAGGGAGAGAGCAGGGACAGCTTAGAGATAGTGTAGGGATATAATAGAGAGGCATCATCCACAATATAGGTAGAGAGCAGGGACAGCTTAGAGATAGTGAAGGGATATAATAGAGAGGCATCATCCACAATATAGGTAGAGAGCAGGTTCCAATAGGAGAGTATACAGCCTGGGAGTGATTACTATTACAACTTGCTGCACTAATTGGGGATCCAAATTGCAGTTATACTTCTGTTTTTAGGTTGTTTGCACTATATGATACATCAGTAATTCCAGCAAACCTTGCTTGTGATTGGGGTGCTGTGTGATACAGCTATTTACGGGGTGTATTAATAGTAAAGATACGTATGTCCTATTAGCCGTTCTGCAGTGAAGTAACATTGTACTACAGCCGAACCTTATTCTGTCGTTTTCTGTTCCCTCAGAGCGAGAAGTATTATAATATGCCATAGGCTCGGCTCCACTTTACAGCGAGGACCATCAGCAGCTACTGCCCAGCCAAGATGTGGAGGAGACATCCGCAGCTTCCTCCATTAGGCGGGCAAGTAGTGATGAGGAGAGTGGTGTGGGAGCTGGTGTTGCGAGTGGTCCTGACCCAGAGACCGTTGAGGGGGACATCAGTGATGTGTAGACAGTACTCGATGATGATGTAGCCAATCACACTTGGGAACCGGGTGAAAAAGGGGCTTCATCATCATCAGTTGAAGAGGGTGGCAGCTTGCCCGTGAGGCAGCAGCGGAGCCAGCAAGTTGGCAGGGTGGCAGCAGCGGGAGGTCAGGAGCCAAATGTGCCCTGTGTAGACCACCCGCTTCGCAGGAGCCTACCTGCATGTAAAGTAGCGGTGCAGGGGTTCAGCGCGGAGAGTTGGGGGAGAAATGCCATACTCGGTGGTGTGGCACCACCGCCAGATGAGGTGAACATGGCCATTTGCCGTATCCGTGGGCAGTAGGTGAAGCGTGGCCAGGGTGCCAATTTTGGCACCAAGGCCCTGTGTCAACATATGCAGAATCACCATAAAGTGGCCTGGGAGAACTGTGGCTCCAATGTGGAGGTCCAGCCTGCCGCAGCATCACCCTGTGGCCCACACCGATTTCATACAGTCAAGGGTTCACCATCTCAGCTGACGGGAGCTGTCTGTCCTTCCCATCATCTGCTGGTCCTGATGCTCCTGCTTCTCCTTCTCCTACTCTTTGTCAGTCATTCCGTCAGCAATCGATCATCAACGCGATTGCTAAGCGACAACTGTATGAGTGTGGTCATCCTACGGCCAGAAGCTGAACGTGCTCCTGGCCAAGTTGCTGGTGCTGCAGTCCCTCCCTTTCCAAGTGGTGGACGCTGCACCTTTCAGAGAACTAATGGCTTGTGCCGAGCCGAGGTGAAGAGTTTCAAGCCATCATTACTTCTCCAAAAAGGCTGTACCAGCCCTGCACACATATGTAGAGCAGATGGTGGGCCAGTCCTTGAGCCTGTCGGTGTCTGCCAAAGTGCACGGCAGCGCCGACATGTGGAGCTCTAACTACAGTCAAGAACAATGTCCTTTATGGCCCACTGGGGAAAACATGGTTCCTGCATAGGTACATCTTTCTGTACCTGATGAAGGGGGTCTTGAACCCCTGAAACACGTTGTACATGCTAATAAAGAAGCGTATTTGGACTTAACTACCATCGGCTGGTTCCTTTGCGCCGCGGGATTCTTCTGTTTCGTGTTTCCTGACACCAGCAATTTGGCCATGCAACGCCGCTTCCACCTCCACGTTGTCACGCTGTTGATCCTGGGAGAATGCCTGCCTCTGCCTCCTCATCCTCCACCATGTCCTCAGCCTCCACTGCAGGCACAATTCACAGTGCCCCACCAGCATACCACATGTGCAGGGCACGGCGGTGTCACGCTGTTCTGCACCTAGTTTGCCTGGGCGAACTGAGTCACAAAGGGGAGGAACTGCTCTGCGTCCTTCATCAAGAAATCGAATCCTGGCTTTCTCCGCAACAAGTCAAAATCATAACCATGGTGACCACCAATGGGAAGAACATGGTATCGAGGAGGGTTGTGCCATGCGCCTTACATGGTGCACGTGTTCAGTCTGGTTGTAAAGCAGTTCCTGAAGTCTTCACCCCATCTGCAAGACATCCTAAAAATAGCCAGGAAACTTTGCATGCGCTTCAGCCACTCCTACACCGCCAAGCACACCCTCCTTGAGCTACAGCGGCAAAACGGTGTCCCCCAACATAGGCTGATATGTGACATTTCCACCCATTGGAATTCCACCCTCCATAAGTTGGACTGACTGTACGAACAGAGAAAGGCCATAAATGATTTCCTGTTGATCCAAGCGGACAGAGGTTCTCCCTTGTGTAACTTCGATGTCAGTCAGTGGCAGCTCATGCGTGACACCTGCCATTTGCTCGTGCCCTTTGAGGAGGCCACGTTATTTGTCAGTCGCCAGGACTACAGGATGAACAACCTCATTCCACTGCTTCATGTCCTGGAACAGATGCTGGTAAATCTGGCTGGTCAGGGGACAGGAGACGTAGCACCTACATTTCACAGCCACATGAGCCCTATGGGGGCTGAACTAGAGGAGGAGGAAGAAGAGGAGGACATTTGAGCACAAGCTATGCGTAGATAAATGGGTGGCTTTTTTACACAGGTGACAGAAGAGGAGGAGCAGCTGGAGGAGCTACAGGGCGATGAGGAAGACGAGGCAGACACACCGTGGCAGTATGCAGTAGAGATGGAGGCAAGGAGTTCCTCCAAGTCACTTGTGCAAATGGCCCTAAGCATGCTCAGTTGCTTGCATAGTGACAGCCAAATTGTCACCATTCAGCAGAGGGATGACTACTGGCTCTCCATCATGTTATACCCATGCTACCCGGTCCAAAATGAGGGCCTTTTTTCCACCCAGTAAGAGGGAGGGCAAACTAAACTACTGTGGAGACATCCTATGTAATCAGTTGGCACCTTCGCTCGCTTCCACTGCCATGGCTGCTGGGGGTGGGGGGGTGGAGTACCAGCTCCATCAGCAGCAACTTAAAGGTAACCAGTCATCAACTTTATGCTGACCTCCCTGAGAGCAGCATAAAATAGTGACAGAAATACTGATTTCAGTGGTGTGCCATTCATGAGCTAAAAGTAAATAGTTGCTGAGAACCAGCATCATAATCATTGCAGCCCAGGGCCTTGAAAAGAGTCAAATCTACCTGAGAAGAGTCCTGGTTATTCCTAATCTCCTGCTCTCCCGCCCATCTGCTGATGGTTGGCAGTTCTCTCCTATGGAGAAAGGGAGAAAACTAGGTAGAAGCCTGTCAGTCATCAACAGGTGGGCGGGAGAGCAGTTATTCATTAATAACCAGGACTCTTCTCAGGTGGCCGGGACTCTTTTCCAGGCCCAGTCTGCAATGATTGTGATGATGGTTCTCAGCAACCACTTACTTTTAAATGACAGACCGCTGAAATCAACTCACCTGTCTCTACTTTATTCTGTCGTTAGTATGGGTAGCATAAAGTTGATGACAGGTCTCTGATGAGCAGTTTTCTTCACCCACCTACTGAAGAAACTACTCAGCAGCAGGTAGACAGAGCAGAACCTGAACCAGCAGGTGGTGACATACTTGAAGTGTACTCTGCCACCCCACATCGAAGTTTGGGGCAGCCAAACTCAATTTGTGGCTGCGACTGGCCGAGTTTGCCATGGACAAACTTTCCTGGCCGGCCAGTAGTATGGTATCAGAGCGGGTGTTTAGTGTGGCAGGGGCCATAGCTACCCCAAGGAGAACTCACCAGTCCACCCAAATTGTGGAGAAACTGACCTTTGTGAATGAATCAGATGTGGATCAGCCAGGATTTCCACATACCAGTGCCTGGTGCATCAGAAGAGATCATCCATGGTGCCACACCAATACTTTGTGAAGATACCAGTTTCTTCTGGCTACCTGCTTCAGCCACTATTGTGATGTTGCCACCCGCCTGATGCCACACACCTACTGCCAGGTGCTCTTACTGCCATCCACCATCTTCAGCTGGTACTGGTATTGCCCCCGCCTGCCCACTATATCACTGAGCCACTCTGTGGTCTCCTCATGCTGCTGCCACATCACCACTATATCACTGAGCCACTCTGTGGTCTCCTGATGCTGCTGCCACCTCACCACTCTGTCATCGGGCCACTCTGTGGACTTCCCATGCTGTTCCTACCCTCCCCACTTCATGACTGGGCCACTATTTTGCCTTTCGGCCTGGTTGACCATCATTTATTTGACCTTTCTTTTGATCTCTCAGAATGAAGGAAACATTAGACGCTGTAAGGCTGTATGACATGGCCCCATCAGAACTGGTTTATGATTTGATGCCAAAAGCAGGAGTGGGTACAAAACACAGACATACAAATGTTCCACTCACGTGTCGTCCCTGTTTTGCATCCACTCCTGTTTTCTTTTTGTCTTAAGCAATACTGATGGATTACTGAGCAAATACTGACTGAGTGAAGGCGGATGCCCCACAGACAGGATCTGTTTTTTGGGGGTTATTGTTGTGACGGATCAGAGGTCAAAATAATCAGTGACGTCAACACACATTTACTGCTGACCCCCACTCCACTCTGTTGGGGGGGGCTCTACTTGTATTAGCGTTTAATAGAACAGGTTCTGTAGAAATGTCTGTGGAATCAGCTGATGACGATGTATAAGAAGTGCGCTCTGTCACTCTATAGTAGGATCTTGGGCCTCTGCACGGTTCTTTATACCTGGCGCTAACATCGACCTGTAAGGCTGAGTTCACACTTCAGTTATTTGGTCAGTTTTGGCCCCATAAGTGATTCTCAGAGTGACGCCTGTCATCTGCGTATCATACTGACTGACAGTATTGTGTCACTACCACAGCGGACCCCCTATGTGTGTTTACTGCAAGGCACAGTGTTCTACACCGCTATACAGGCTCTGCAGCTGGGAAGCAGCTGATCTTTAACAAGATTCACCACAAATAAATTTGGATAAAATCAAATCTTTTTGGAAAATTCTGGAAACCGAACGAATCAAATTTTTGAGAAATTTGCTGATCTCTACTCACCACCTGTGCACCTGAACCAATTCCATCCCACCTCATCCCCAACCTCACCACAATGTTCATCCCTGACCTAACTTATCTCTTCAACCTATCCCTAACCTCTGTTGTGTTCCCTTCTGGTTTTAAACACACTACCATTAAACCCATCCTTAAAAAAGTCTTCACTTCATCCATCTTCTTTGTCCAGCTATCGCCCCATATCACTTCTCCCATATGCCTCAAAGCTACTTGAGCCACATGTCCATTCTGAACTGTCCTCTCACCTCTCCTCCTGCTCACTCTGACCATCTACAATCTGGCTTCCGACCCCACCACTCGACAGAAACTGCCCTGACCAAAGTCAGTAATGACCTGCTAACAGCCTTCTACATTACTCTGTCCTCCTCGTCCTTGACCTGTCCTCTGCCTTCTACATTACTCTGTCCTCCTCCTCCTGGACCTGTCCTCTGTCTTATACATTACTCGTCCTCCTCCTCCTGGACCTGTCCTCTCTTAATACTTACTCTGTCCTCCTCCTCCTTGACCTGCCTCTGCCTTCTACATTACTCTGTCCTCTGCTCTCCTCATTACTCTGTCCTCCTCTCCTCTGTCTCTTACCTTCCTACCTGTCCTCTGTCCTCCTCCTGGACCTTCTCTGCCTTCTATTCTCTGTCCTCCTCCTCCTTGACCTGTCCTCCTGCCTCTACATTACTCTGTCCTTCCTCCTGACCTGTCCTCTGCCTTCTACATTACTCTGTCCTCCTCCTACATTACTCTGTCCTCCTCCTCCTACATTACTCTGTCCTCCTCCTCCTACCTGTCCTCTGCCTCCTCCTACATTACTCTGTCCTCCTCTGACCTGTCCTCCTCTGCCTTCTACATACTCTGCCCTCCTCCTCCTGGGCCTGTCTCTGCCTTCCTACATTTACTCTGTCTACATCTCCCTCCTGGACCTGTCCTCTGTCTTACCTTACTCTGTCCTCCTCCTCCTGGACCTGTCCTCTACCTGTCTACATTTACTCTGTCCTGCTCCTCCCTCCTGGACCTGTCCTCTGCCTTCTACATTACTCTGTCCTCCTCCTCCTGGACCTGTCCTCTGCCTTCTACATTACTCTGTCCTCCTCCCTCCTGGACCTGTCCTCCCTTACATTACTCTGTCCCTCCTCCTGGACCTGTCCTCTGCCTTCTACATTACTCTGTCCTCCTCCTCCTGACCTGTCCTCTGTCTTCTACATTACTTCTGTCCTCCTCCTCCTGGACTCTGTCCTCTACCTTCTACGACATTACTCTGTCCTCCTCCTCCTGGACCTGTCCTCTGCCTTCTACATTACTCTGACCTCCTCCTCCTGGACCTGTCCTCTGCCTTCCTCCTGTCATTACTCTGCCTCCTCCTGTCCTTCCCTGGACTGTCCTCTCCTTCTACATACTCTGTCCTCCTCCTTCTGGACCTGTCCTCTGCCTTCTACATTACTCTGTCCTCCTCCTCCTAGACCTGTCCTCTGCCTTCTACATTACTCTGTCTCCTCCTCCTGGACCTGTTCCTCTACCTTCTACTTACTCTCTGTCCTCCTCCTTCCTGGACCTGTCCTCTGCCTTCTACATTACTCTGTCCTCCTCCTCCTGGACCTGTCCTCTGCCTTCTACATTACTCTGTCCTCCTCCTGGACCTGTCCTCTGTCTTAACATTACTCTGTCCTCCTCCTCCTGGACCTGTCCTCTGCCTTCTACATTACTCTGTCCTTCCTCCTCCTTGACCTGTCCTCTGCCTTCTACATTACTCTGCCCTCCTCCTCCTGGACCTGTCCTCTGTCTTATACATGTACATCTGTCCTTCTCCTCCTGACCTGTCCTCTGCATTACTCATTACCTGTCCTCTCCTTCCTCTCCTCTCCTGGACCTGTCCTCTGTCTTATTACATTACTCTGTCCTCCTCTCCTGGACCTGTCCTCTACCTTCTACATTACTCTGTCCTCCTCCTCCTGGACTCTGTCCTCCTCCTGCCTCTCCTACATTACTCTGTCCTCTCTCCTCCTGTCGACCTTCCTCTGCCTTCTTAACACCTTACTCTGTCCTCCTCCTCCTGGACCTTGTCCTCTCCTCTGCTTCCTCCCTCCTTTCCTGACCTGTCCTCTGCCTTCTACATTACTCTGCTCTCTCTCTCCTCCTGGCTGACCTGTCCTCTGCCTTCTACACCTTCTCTTACTCTGTCCTCCTCCTCCTGGACCTGTCCTCTACCTTCTACATTACTCTGTCCTCCTCCTCCTGGACCTGTCCCTGCCTTCTACATTACTCTTCCTCCTCCTCTAGACCTGTCCTCTGCCTTCTACATTACTCTGCCTCCTCCTCTCTGGACCTGTCCTCTGTCCTTCTACATTACTCTGTCCTCCTCCTCCCTGGACCTTCCTTGCCTTATACATTACTCTGTCCTCTTCCTCCTGGACCTGTCCTCTGCCTTCTACATTACTCTGTCCTCCTCCTCCTGACCTGTCCTCTGCCTTCTACATTACTCTGACCTCCTCCTCCTGGACCTGTCCTCTGCCTTCTACATTTACTCTCTGTCCTCCTGTCCTCTGCCTGTCCTTCTCCTGTCCTCATTACTCTGTCCTCCTCCTTAGACCTGTCCTCTTGCCTTCTACATTACTCTGTCCTCCTCCTCCTGACCTGTCCTCTACCTTCTACTTACTCTGTCCTCCTACCTCCTCTCCTGGACCTACCTTCTACATTACTCTTCCTCCTCTGGACCTGTCCTCTGTTCTACATTACTCTGTCCTCCTCCTCCTGACCTGTCCTCTGCCTTACTACTCTGTCCTCCTTCCTACCTTTTACTCTGTCCTCCTGTCCTCCTCCTCCTGGCCTGTCTCTCTGTCCTCCTCCTCCTACCTGTCCTCTGCCATTCTCTGTCCTCCTCCTCCTGGACCTGTACTTACTGTCCTCCTCCTTCTCCTCCTGTCCATTACTCCCTGCCTTAGACAACTCTGTCGTCACCACATTACTCTGTCCTCCTATCTCTGTTACAAACTCTCTCACTCTTAGCCACAACCTGGCCCCACTCTCACACCACCTCCTCCTCTCATTGCTTCTCTGTTGGTGTCCCACAAGGCTCTGTCCTAGGACCCTGCTCTCCTCTATCTACACCCTCGGCCTGTGACGGCTCAAAGTCCCATGGCTTCCAGTATCACTTTTACACACTCTCACCTCTCTGGCCCAGACATCACCACCTTACTCAAGCAAAAAAGAATACTCTCCAGCTCACCCAAAACAAGGTAAGGCCGTGCCCGGACAGGTTCAGACCAAAACCGCTTCAAAGTACTTGTAAAGGATCCAGCACAGTTCAGTAAAATCCAAGAGCCTTTATTCGAAAAATTCAAATGCACAAGTGGACACGAAACACTCCATTTAGCTGTATTGACGCGTTTCGGATAAATTCACATCTTTAATCATAACTAAAAAACAGGATGAACCCAAGCTCAAAAAATCCTCTCTTGCTCCTCCCCTCGAGGTAAGAGAACCAAGGAGGAGGGGGAGGTGAACAGGTGATCAAAGCTCCAAGCAGAAGATCAGCCTGTGTCTTAAAGGGGTTGTCGGAGTTATTTTTTTGTTCTTTATATGTTTCTAACTTGTCAGGTATAACAACTTTCCCATATACTTTGTGTTTCTAAAGCTGCTGGTTTCTCAGAGTTGACTGAGGGTCACATGACCTGTGATGTCACCTTATCTCCCTGGTCTGTGATGTTTCGTGTACAAGCCTCAGAGTTCAGATAAGTCTGTACACGAGACGTCACTGGCCACTCCCCCTTTCTTTGCCGGCTCCTGCTATCTGCTCTCTCCCTGGATTCCTTCAGATAAAACATTAACCTCTTCAGCCAGAACACACTGAGGGCTCAAGGCTTTACAACAAATAGTAGCTGCAGCAGTGAGAGGAGACAAATGCTGGGCACAAGAGCTGTAGAGGAATTGTTACAAGAACAGGGTAGGGAGAATTTCCTGTGTGTATCAGTAATGTCATTGTACAGCTGGGACTTGTAGTCCTACACATACAACATGCTGCTGAGTATCCCAGCAGGCAGACATGTACTCACAGCACTTGTATTCACTGCCTTTACAGAGAAGGGGGGAGGGGGGAGGGGCAGAGATTGTTATTACTGCAGGTAAACAAAGGCCAGAAGAGAACCAGGGAAATGAGGAAATAGAGATTATTATTTTTTTTGCCTAAAACTTGCTTAACTTAGTTATATATTGCTGCCCATCAGATTTACAGTGCTATATTTTTTTTTTTCATAACTCGGACAACCCCTTTAAAGTGCCAGGCACACAAAAATAAAATCAAGACAAAATGCAGTTCACTATGTACAATAATTATCATAAATTTAACAATTTCATCCACCCTGCATCCATTACTTCTTTCTCCATAGCCCTTTGTATTTCAGAGAATTGAGGACTATATAAAGGACCACTGTCGAATATTGTTGGTTTTTTTTCATTTGTTTTTTCATGTTTATGGCTGTTAGCCCACAGTATGATGTTACCTGCGATTGGTTTCCAATGAGTGGATGTATTATTTGACCAGGAATACCCACTAGGGTGATATCCCAAAAATTTATACAAGTTAAATAGAAAAAGGAGAGGTGAACCGCAGATTAAAGGGGTTATGATTAATATAATCCACAAACATCGGAATGGCAGACACATCCCATATAAACGGGAGGTCATCGATGTATCCGCCATACCAACATGAGAACCCCGAAAAAGGATTATCCACTGCAAAAAGAAACTTTTCTTCCCAATAGGACGTTACTAAATTAGCTAGGGAGGGAGAGAACTTAGTCCCCATCGAAACACAACTTATTTGCAGGTAATACCAAATTTTTCGCCCTATAGGACGCACTTTTTTTCCCCAAAAAGAGGGGGAAAATGCCCCTGCGTCTTATGGGGCGAATACTAATGAGCGCTTCTATTAAGGAAGCGCTCATTAGCATCGGAGGACCGGGAAGCAGGGAAGACTCTGTACTCACCGCTTACTGATCCTTGGCTGTGCTGCACACAGTGTGAGAGCGCTCTGTGACCTCACCGTACCGGGTCACAGCACAGCCGGCAGCAGGAAGAAGAGGATGGCTGGAGCGGAGGAGCGGCGGCGTCCAGGAGCAGGAGAGGTAAAGTGGTTTTTATTTTATAAAACATGAGGAAATATGGAGTGCTGGAAGCTAA